>UYYA01000103.1:0-121112 GCA_900624975.1 Angiostrongylus costaricensis
TTATTGGAGCTGTCTAGATTGACTTGGAATTGTCACGCGCCCATCATTAAGAGTTCGTTGTAAATTTCTAATGATGACACGTTGCGACTAACCGGGTCGAGATCCCTCAATGAGTGAGATCCGGATGTAATATGTTGACGCAGATATAAATTTGGAAAGACACAAATGAAAACCAACCGAACATTCGAGTGCGACGTTTCACGTTGGAAATCAATAGTTATTACCTTTGATAATTATTTCTTTCACACTGCTGTAATTTTTCCCTATATACTCAGGTTGAATGGTTCTCATTCCATCTCTGTCAGCCATTCCCACTTTCATCATTGTCTTGCAGATCTCTGTGATTGATCCGAGACGTTACCAGAACTGTACGATTATGCTTTCCAAGCTGAAGCTTTCCCATCGTGAGATACGAGCCGCGCTTTTAGCCATGGATGACAGAGGAAAACTTCCCAAAGATATGCTGGAGCAGGTAATCCTCTTCTTCATGTGCACTATATGTTCTAAAATTTTGTTATTCCGAAGCCTATGAATTGATGAAGAGTTTCCTGTTGAAATGTTAACTTTTTACTTGTCACCTACTATAGTTTTTTTGCAAATATCTCAGCATCATTATGGTCCTATTTCTGTTTAAGATATCTGGTTTTCCAGCCTATGATATTTTATTGCGAGTCAGCTATAAGCTTCCAATGTAATCTGTTTCGATAGATAACATTCTAGTTGAGCAGCATTTTCCCACAATTTATATGCCTCTACAGACCTGACACAATATTCTGAATTCAATGGTTATTCCACAGTATCCAACGCTTTGGCGGACTGCTCCTCCTTCAGAGCGGATTTTTGTGCCTTCCAGTTAAGAGTCATCATACTAGCATCACAGAGCTCGGATAGCTAAGAAATTCGGTAGAGATCAAAGCCTTAAGCCGATAAGGGAATAAGTGTGACAGATTTTTTTGTGATGATCAATTTTATTAGTATATTCTTTCTTTTCAGTCTAGATAGGAAGCTGTCAGTATGAGTTTGATCTGGCCCATTTAATAAGAAGCGGGGATCAAATGGAGATGGTGTACGCAGGAGGTGGTGTTCAAATGACCAGCTCTAAAAAAGGGAGAATTCGGGCGGCGTTGAAAAATTAGGCCAGAAACCACGTGTAACACAGTGTTTCACTATGCTACAACTTTTGGAGCGCAAATAAAATACCAACCAATTTCTAAGACATTAAATCCATGTTAGCACGGTGGTGTAGTGTATAAACTTCTGTTGGATGATCAGTTTTAATAAAACGAGCGAAGCAAATCAAGGAACTAAAGTTAGCGAAACAAATGAAACAATTTGGTAACTTCCAAGTTCCGCGACATATTCTCAAGAAACAAAGGCTAAAACTAAATGTCGTTATTTAAGATGCTGAAGTTCGTGCCGACTAAGGAGGAGATCAGCATTCTAAAGAGCACTGTGAGTCGTCACAACTCGTCGTCAGTGCTTGCACTTGCCGATCGTTACCTCCACGAAATGGCACAGTAAGTAACTTGTTTAAGTAGTAGTTTTGCAATTGCAAAAAATTTCTACTACTTTATAACTGGGTAACATTTCTTCCAAGAATGGTACGCGTCATTCAGTCGTAGATAGAGGAAAAATGACTGCAGAGTACTAACTTTTTGGAGCAACATTGTGATTTACCAACTGCTACATTGATGGGATTTTAAATGAAATCATTGAGTGTAAGAAATTGCTCAAACCAACGAGAGTAGTCAGGGAAACACTTGGATAATCAAGGAGGCAAGGATGATGCACGCGATCTGAAAGAAAAAGCAACAGTGAGAGAAGAACTAATGGCTAGAGCGACTCAATCCAAAGCCATTTAGGATACCACGATTTGAACAGCGCCTACGATCACTGTACATAATTCGCACATTTCAAGAACGACTCGATAGCCTCACGCCTCATATTCAAAGTGAGTGAGGCGTAATAATCTGCTCGACATAAGATTCTTGGACTGTAGAAATCGTTCTACCGTAAGACTAGCTTTTTTTGGAAACGTCATCTGTAATAAAACTTGAGATATGTCGTCGCTACTATGACGTCTATACATAAAATTCGAATCTTTCTAGGTGTCACTAAAGCATCGACAGCAGTTTCGTCAAGCAAGAAGTTCAAGCAACTTCTTGCGCTGATTCTCGCCTTAGGCAACTATCTCAATTTCGGCAAAAGAAGCGGAAATGCATTCGGTAAGAGAAGCTATTTGCGGTTTTCTCACAAATTGGCATAAGTTTTCAGTCTCTGTAGATCTACTGATTCGTTTATGACGTCTTTTCCTTCCAAGGGAAGCATTTAACATCATCCTTCATTTATTTCACTTCATGCCCTAATACACCAAAATCTTCTTTATAATAAGGAGGCTCAAGGAGTTTAATACTGATTTTTAAACCCAGCTTGATACAGTGGCGTCAAAGTTTATGGGAACACCTAAAGTAGCCCTTCGAACTCATTTTCCTTCTTTCCCACACTTTCCGTTTTTGCACTATTTTATGTGTCAAATTAAGATGTTCAGAAAACTACAGGCTTCAGGCTATTTTTAAGCGCCAATTGAATTTAAAACGTAATCTGCCCACGTGTTTGCTCTTTGAAGAAAAGCAGTGAATTATCAATCAATACTGACTAAGACAAAGGAATTAGCACTTTATGCACCTATGGTGTCAGATCATTTACTTCATTCCTTTAAAGCTATGTTCATCAAATTCCTCATTGTAGAATGCCTTTTTTTGACCTTACTGAGCACCCCCACAAATCTCCTTTTCGAAAGTCCTCAACAGGTTAGCAGTGAGGCTGCGTCACGCGCAAGTAGATGAAGAAGAGGATATAAACTAAACCGAAAGCACAATGTTTAACGTTTTGTTTTCTGCCTTCTATAATTTTCATGGCAGGTTACTAAGTAAGCGAAATACAACCACAACGTTGCTGAGATATTTGCAAAACTCTGGACCGCAGGTGTCTATGGTGGGGAACGAACGCGCTATTGTCCTTTCCGGGGAGTAACGCGTTCACCACCACACCATGCGGGTCCTTTGTTTCGCACGTCTCTCAGCTATTTCTATCGATCTTTTTGCCACAGCAATCACCCGTCAGCGGGGTTGATCTGGGGAGCGCAAATCGGCATAGAACCCAGTTAAGCTATGGCTGTAGTTGAAATTATAATTTTCATAATTTTAATAATCAACCCCGCTGACGGGTGATTGCTGTGGCAAAAAGATCGATAGAAATAGCTGAGAGACGTGCGAAACAAAGGACCCGCATGGTGTGGTGGTGAACGCGTTACTCCCCGGAAAGGACAATAGCGCGTTCGTTCCCCACCATAGACACTTGCGGTCCAGAGTTTTGCAAATATCTCAGCAACGTTGTGGTTGTAAACCGAAAGCGTTCTCTTATTTTCTCGAATGGATTCAGTGATCGATTCCACGTGTCTGATACACGTACCGAATTGGCATGTACCTTTCGTGTGTGCATGAACACATTCATTCATCCATACATATTTGGACATTTGTGTATGTATGCAGGTTGTAACTTGCACGCTGATTCTGCCAAAATCCTACAATTAAGTGCATAATAGGTGACTCGAAGTAATCACCTCCCTCTCTACTTGGAAAGCTCGAGAAGCTTTTTATGACCATGTCAACCATCCATCGACCACTGAAAATTAGCAAGATAATGGTCAACAGTTATTGCCTGAAACAATAAAAATAAAGGGCCGTTCCAGTAGTATCTAAACAGCTTCCATGACCGCAGTTGGGAAGCAGCTGAAATCGTAGAGGCTTTCCATGCTCATTTTCCAGTGGCCCCACTGCCAACATGTGAGTCTGTCTATGAAGAATTCTTGAACTCATTTACTGTTATGAGTCGCAAACAAACACCGGATTATGTCTGAATTTACAAAGCTGTACAGAGAAGCGGAAAAAGCTAAATTTAAGTTGTTGTTTTCATTTGTGAGCCTCTCTGTCCATTGTCCAAATATATACATGCTTAGCATGATAATCCGAAAATACTTATGCTCGGACCAATCGAAACAGATAGTGGTCTTTATTAGAATGTGCTTTCTCCCGCCTAATTGTGTCCAGCATCAAATTATAAAATACATCAGAATATTCGTCCGCACGACAAAGTCATTGCAGAGAGGTTATCTACAATAGCTCAAGAACATCTCTCATGCAAGTTAACTAATCTGATCCAGTCACGCCAAAATTGTTTTGCAGCGATAGTGATTGCAACGTTTTAAATGTATTAATGTTGGACGATAACAGACTAATCACCCAGGTGTGAGGTCTGCTGTAGGCGTATAATCAGCTACATAGCCTATTGGGTTAAAATCGAACTTGGGTCGCCAGCGTTACTTGAAGAGGCGAGCATTTTAATCTAAAATCATATGAGGTTAGAAGAAATTTGATATAGTCATCTAGAAGGCCAAGAAAAAGCTGACGTATGCCGAATGATGCCATGGTTCTGGGAAAAATGTAGTTCTAATGCGGCAAACCTCCACTCGACCTGTAAGGATAGACAAGTGAGAACATTCCTACACGGTCGTCTCCGATCTTCAGGGCAAGAAACTTTCTCAACCAATGATGTCCGAGTAAAAACTTTAGCGCGGCCGCAATATACCTCACTACATAAATTGGTATCAAAACTGGAGTGTGATACTACATTGTTCTTTTCATCATACGTACTAGTGAACTTATGTTTGCAAATATTTAAAACTTTACGGCACTGTTTTTTGCTATATTTAGAGTAGAAACAGCTTTCCTAGGTGTAGAGATGTTTTATACCAGGTAAAATCTGAGGATTTCAGGATTCGACCTCTCGTCGCTGAATCGGCTGTCAGACGTGAAGTTTGCAGATCGGCCGGATCGCACACTGCTTCATTACCTTTTACAAGTGATTGAAAATCGTTTTCCAGATTTAGGAAAACTGAAGAAGGAACTTGTAGCGGTGTACGATGCTGCCAGATATAAGTTAGTTTTACTCCCTTGCATATTCTTTTATGAGGTGTATCAAATCGTTTCTCAAAATTCGCTTGAAACAAGACCACAGTGAAGCAATGATTGCTAAGAAATAACAGTGGCTTTTCGTAAATAACCGTCATCACTTTTAATCTCTCTAATCATAATTAGGACATTTCCGTCTCTACCGGCGTCAATAGGCTCTTTAGATGGGGTTCATTGTTTTTACTTCTTTTAACGTGACGATTACCACGCATACCTCATCGAACCCAACCGTTGCGTAGGCCGGTTTTCCGGATGGGAATGTCAATCTTCCCAGTTTGACGGCTGGTCCATCTGCTGAATATGGGATTTGGATTCGACATCTGAACACCTTGTCTGGATTAGGAGGTTGACTAGTGAAATTTCTTTAAAGTTCAAGGTTTTTAAAAAATGTTCACCAACAAGTTTTCAAAAAAGTGTAACCAGAAGCAGTTTTAAAGTCGTCTTCCTAGGATTAAGAAGAACTTTATTTTGTTTTCTGCATCTAATTCTCATTGAACAGATAGCTGGGTTTTAGTTAAATATGAATGAAATTTCTCTTGGTCTCCCCAGATCAATCCAGTTGACGGTGATTGCTGATAGCACTGATCAATAGAACCAGCTGAAAGACATACGAAACAAAGGACCTACATGATGTGGTGGTGGAAGCGTTAGTCCCCGGAAAAGGTAGTAGAGTGTTCGTTCCCCAGCGCGGACACTTGCGGTCTAAAGTTTTGCAAATATCTCAGCATCATTGTGGTCGTATCACGCATAATACCCTGCCGTGGAAAATTGTAATAGGCAGTAAAATCTCTTTGTTTATTTTTAGTCGTAATGACATCCTTGTGGAAATTCGTAGTTTGGAGCAGTCGATAGCCACAGTTCGCTCTGAACTATCATATATCAAAGAATCAACTCAGCACCACGAGGATTCTTCCAAGGGCACGACTCAGGATTCGACTACTGAGCGAAAAAAGGTGTTTTCCATCTATTACAGTAGTCTGTGGTGGACAAGAACGATAAACATAAATTAGGTAGTAGAGCCTTTTATGTGACACTTTGTAAAGACATTATAGGATCGTTTTGAAACGGTGGCCAAGCAGTTCATAGTCACAGCATGCCAACAGTATAATCTTCTAGAAAAGATGCACAGCGAAATGAAAGCGAAGGTGTGGGTGTCGTTTACCTTTATTGTTTCTGAAGGCCGAAAACAGACAGATTAGCTTGCGCCTTCTGATTTTCTAGTTTTCTTGTTACAGTTCTCTGCATGCGCTGCTCAATTTTGCTTCGATTCCATCAATCCGGAGGAGATGTTCAGTTGCCTAGCGAAATTTCTCACAGCATTCTGTGATGCGCAACAACAGCTGTGGGCAGAAAACGAACATAACGAACAAGTGAAGCGCCAGACAATCGCTAGAAGCTATTTCGCCAAAAGGGGTGAGTTCTTTTAATGAGAAAAATTTTACAAACTGTGAGCTACTACAGTCGTAATTCATGTTAACGATGTGGTAAGCAACAGAAAAACAAGCCACTGATTAGAAAAGTAAGGCCTATTTGCCGTAAGGACGTGCGTGACGCAGTGGTTAGGGGCGCCACTCCAACACACGTGGAATCGATCCCCGCTCCCATGGCCCACCAAGCCTTCCAACACCCGGGTTCAGCAAATTGATGCCAGACTTGTCTGGGAGGATAGCAACACTGGCTTGATACTTCCATAGGCCACTGCGAGTTATTATAAAAGGCCAGATTTGCATTCAAACACCTCCAACGTTACTTAATGAAATCGAATGCATGGCGCATCCTTCAGAGATTGATCAAGGCCGAGAGTGTTATCTTTTTATCCTTTTATTTGTCAGGAATTTTCATACTACTTTCAGTTTCTTTTATTTTAAAGACCTTTGAACTTGTTAATAACGCCCATTTTTTTAACTTTATTGTGAAAGCCTACCTTTATAAACTGAAACCGTTCTTTACGACGACCTATTGGCTGGGATTGTCTATAATGTGGCCGTCAACGATGTTTACATGGGTGAAGAACATTCACGTCAGTTTTTTCTTCTGATTTTCTCAGAATGTTGTTGCAGTCTCTCGCCGTCGTGATAACGAGCGCGACTTTGATCAGCTTATTAGCGCTCTTCAATCCGGCGACTTGTTCAAGGACGACCTTAGTCGCCTTCGCACCTCATTCCGAATACCAAAGAGGAATCGAGTGAAGCAATAAGAGCATTTGGACACCTCTTCCATCTATAGCATTACCATGATCTTTGACTTTTCCCTATTCTGTGTGATCGGTAGTTTTTTCTGTTACTTTGACGTATTGAAATGCTTTGATATTCTTTCAAATGGCGTCTAAATGATACCTTCCAGCACCTGGGTTCTTTATCACTGCATATCCATTATTGATTTTACAACCATTCACATTTTTCTAGAATGTGGTTGATCTCCTTGCCTCATCATCTCTGCATTTAAAATTTTCGCAATGGCGTTCAATTTCGTGCGGTCGGTGCACAGGACGATGCAAAGTTTTCAGCAGCCTGCAATGCGCATCGAAATCAATACGCAGCGACCACTCCACACGTCAAAAAACCACTGTTCAACTGTTTTGTGCTCTTTTTCTCGATAACTTGATTCATCCACATATTTTCCGAATCCTCTTAAGTTTTACGTATTTTATGTCTTTCTATATACGTTTCCACGTACTTGGAAGTTGTACATTATAAAATAAATGTTTTTGTTTTAGGTGTTTTTGGTCAGAAAATTGATAACAAATCTCTATGGGGTGGATATCGGCATTGACTTCAAAAATCGGCAGACCAATGTAAGTCATTGTGGACATGTAGGACAGATATGCATTCAAATGCATTCAATCATCTCTGACGATGTTTGATGAAGCCGAAGTCAAAGCGCGTCCCATAGGGATTGATCAACGCTGAATGCCCTAGTGTTCATCCTTTAACCTGTTTGCAAAAGAAACTGTGGAGTCTGCGTTTTTACTTATTCTTTCTAAAACGTGATGACGTAACCTTGGTCAGGCTGACCTCAGCATCCCAGTGAACCACAGTGGCTCGACCGGCAAGTCCCCAAAAAAAAAGAAAATTGGAGAATGCGCTGGTGCCCATGTAACTAGCGAAGACGTGCCGTCCACGTATCCAAGTATAGGTATGAGCGAGCACCTCATTTTGCCTACCCATATAAAATTAGCACGTTAGATTTCATAATATCATTGTGTTATGTGGAATTCGTTGTGATAGTATTTCCACGTTTATAAACTTTATTATTTCTAATTGACAAACAAATGACTGAGCAATCTCCGTGAAGACGATGGTCTAAACAACTGAGAATGACTAGGGAGCAAACAATATTGCATGAAAAATATGTAAAAGCCGAGAAAAACTGGACACGAAATATGTGACCGTAATGATTTGGCACGAGAAAGCGAGGCGACGAAGAGGGTGATTCTGCTCTGAGAGAGAGGGAGAGAAGACACTGAAGTAACGACGATGAGAGCACTTCATTCGATGAAGACACAGCAGAAGCATGGCCAGTCCGACGGACCAAGCCCAGCATAAGTGACATAGTGTGCAGTTCACATCAGAAGACTATTACATTCAGGAAACAGGACATCTCGACTCGCGTTTCTCGCGAAACTGCGCAGTCGTATGCTCTAGGTGAGGGGGATGCCTATGGTGATTTACTCGTTTCATATTAATAGATACATCCGGTCAACGTGAAATTGTGTACATCGTGTATAGTTCACAAATATGATGTAAACAATATAACTGGATGGGATCACTACAAGTACTGCCCTCCCCAGAAGAGAGGATTCATCTCCAAAGTTCAGCGTTTAACGGCCGGCAGAAATCGCACTATTTTGCCGATTCGGCAGCCGAGTGGTCGATTTGTGATGCAGCAAAAACAACGATGAGTGAGTGGGCTTCGGTGGGCACGCAACTGAGCTATGATTTTGATGAGGCCTTCGGGAAATTCAGGAACTGGTATCGCTTCCGTCTGAAACAGTTGCTACAAACCACTAGAGTAGAAAAACATAAATGAAGTGATAATTTCTTGAACTGTCCCTATTGAACATGAAACAAAAATCAGAAATTTAACCCTTAATTTTTTGTAGGCTTCCAGACAGCTAGAGAGATTTGTCGTTTTTTCTCACAGCACAATTGAGTAGTGTTCAGACAGTACCACTAATTGAATTTACTTGTCCAGATGATGTTCTTGTTGACTGGACCTTTCGAGTCCTATGACAATCAAAAACAGTGCTAAACATCAGTGCCACAATACATACTTGTAGAATAGGATTGGTTTGTTGTTATCCTCGAGCGGAATCCGAAACTGCTCGTCATCTACGGCATCGCGCAATTTTACCACACTTTCTACAGGAGCGTGGACAACCGAACGCTGCACAAGTCGTATAGGAGATGGTGGTGGCAGTTCGATCGGCGAAGCGCTTGGCGGCAGCGGTACCTGCAACGCACTTCCTTAGAATGATACGTTACTCATTTTCCAGTGCGCTTTATATACTTTTTAGAAAATCTATCCAACAGGAGTGCAAAGAAGCCAAAGGCAAAAATCAAGATCTTCCATAACCGTCATGGATTCCCAATATAAACCCGTATGTAAAGGTTATCGTTTCACCAAACTACTGGAAAATCCATACGTTCGCAAGCAAATTCAACGAAACAACAACGAGAGCAACAACCGATATCGATGAGTTTAGCAAACTTCGTTGAATTACCCATTTATAAATAACACTGCTGTTGCTTACTAAGGAGCCAATCAGTAATAAAATAGTAATAATCAATATTCTAAATTACGCAGTGCATCCAAATGTTCTCCCCGTTTTTCTTATCACCCTTAAAGTGGACGTAACCTTAATAGGTGAGCAATTACGATCCGCATTTGGAACGTCACACTAGCAGAGGAAACTAGTATTAAGATTAGTTCTCTATTAGGTCTAAGAGCAAATAGAAAGGCAACCTTTAAAAAAATTGGAAGTTTTATTGATTAAATCACACGATCCCAGGTTTTTTAAAGTGGCTCAGAAAACGTCCAGTGTTACATTATGAGGAAATACCTCGGGTTGGGAGAATGTGCACATAGCCCTAGAATTCCTCATAAGCTCTTCATCAACTCATTTCTAAAATAAAATTGCTTAGCATAAGACCACTGAGAACATCGCGTAGATTCGCTTGTAAGACAAGGCTAGAGAGTTTACATAAAAACGAAGAATAACAACCGCGCGGATAGTTACCACTACTACCTCATCACCGAACGCTATTTCAGAGGACAAGAATTTCACGAGAAACTTGACATAAAGCGCCACTTATTCTAGGCCCATTTTCTCGAAAACCCTAGACGCTATCGGAAGAAAGCTCAATATTAACCTCATATAAATAAAAAAGAGACATGACGAACAAAGTTCAATAGCCAAATGTTGGGATGCAGTTCTCTAGAATCTCTTTTATATTTAACAATAAACACTCTTAATTTCCAAGTGCTGACAGATCGATAGTAACTGAATTTGCAATCCCGACCATGGATTTAAGGAAAATAGTCCGAGAACTCAACTCACCCTAACGTTAGAGTCAATACTCCGCCTTCCGAGTCTCCGCTGACGTCGCTGTTCCTTTTCATCGTCGTTGCGGTCGACGGCATTCACACGAGCGGCTATCTTCGACGTCGTCACTGTTGGAGATATTCGTAGACCAGCTGAGGTGCTGGTGCGCATTTCTGACAAATGAAACATTCGAGTTACCGGTGAAAAGCTTCTCTATGAAGGATCTAACGGAAAGATGCGAAAGATCCGTTCTGTGTTGTTAAGATGCATTTTTCGAATGATAGCTTCGAATCTGACAACTCGGATAGGGTAGAAGTACCAAAACTTCCGAGAAGCATCACCACAGACATGAAAATCTTCTTACTACAACATCGGCCTGCTAGATCATAAAAGACAATTTGGGCTACACATACATACATATATTCTGGACATTATAAAATACGTTCCAAACAAGACATCATGTGTGTAAGTTTTTTAATCGTAAGCTTTTTTCAAACTCAAAGGTGCGTGAATTTGTTTTCAATAATACTCATTAATGGTAAAACCTGTCACCAAGGTCCCAAATCAATCAATCAATTAATCAACAACCAATCAGTCGATGATAAGCAAAAACAAAAACCAAAGAGCGAAAGGGACAAAACATACTGTAACTGCTGTCACGATCTGGATCGAAATCCACCTTAACGACTTCATCGACAGAAACGCCACGAGATAGCCGATTCCCGCAGCCGAAATTATTGAACGACTGAAAGCTCACCCATCTTCAGCATTTGTTACTACACCATCGATTTATTTATTTCATGGTTTAAAACCATGCGCCTTACGTTGATGAGTCCCTTAAAATGAGAAATGATACTTGACGGTTGAGGAGTTCCACAACTGTGAGCTCGATGCATGGGTGTGTGTTCCTTCTCAATTCGTGACAACCGTTGTCCTAAAAGTCACTTTTTTCAGAGGGCGTGTTTGTAACCGATTATCAAGATACAATAAGATGCCGAGGTGACGTTGAAATGGCGAAAATATAAGTATTGTGCTCTGCACTTAAATCCATTACTTTATTGGCTTTCACGGAAGTGCTCGCTACTCTCACCTGATACTGGAGAGAAGTTATTGACTTTTAACTGCACTTCAACAGGCTGAGATGGTGAATTTGAAGTCAGCATGCCTTTGGAAGGAGAGAGCTGATTAGGCCGATCTGCAAGTAGTTTAGGACACAAGTGATTTTCTCTCCACTCATAGATACAGATTTGAGCGAATAATTTCCTATCATGCTTCTGTTCTACCCAGTTTTTCTTACTTACAGAATGATCACAAGTTGCCCAAAAAAAAGTACTATTGCGTTTCGCTCTTTCCCTTGTTCAGACCAACACAATCCTCATCTGGTGGAAAATTGAGGTGTCTTTAATACCCCATTTGCTTTCTAATTACTAAGAATACAGTAAGAACTCAAAGCAAACAACAATTAGCCCTTTCGTTAACTCAGGTATAAGATTGCTGAACCTCAGCTCTATGAAATAGTTAGACACCGTAGCTTTTCATAGACGAGTCCACTCAATAAACATGAAAGGAAGCGTTCTTCCACCAACTAGTGGTAAGATGTGCCGTAGATTCTAGCATATTGGCACCGATGCCGCCTCCTCGATTGTCTTCCATCTTTCCCTCACCGAAGTCTCCGCATGAGGTATCGAATGGTGCTGAAGATTGCAATTCAGTGCTTAGTTAAAAAAACGAGTTCACCCTTAATGTTGCGCTTATTGCAACCACGTGTTTTTCCAAATTTTTCTAAGTAAAGCAAACCGCAATGTTTCATACAACCAAAATAACGCATTGCTTATCAGTCATCTCTTGGAAACGACCTCACAAAAAAGGAACAACGAGGCAACAAAAAATAGAAATCACAATGTTTTACTTTTTACTTTCTGCCTACTACAATTTCTATGGCGAGGTATTAAGCGAAATACAACCAAAACGTTGCTGAGATATTTGTAAAACTAACTTTGGACCGCAGGTGTTTGCGGTGGGGAACGAACGCGCTATTACGCTTTCCCCACAGCCTACACCTGCGGTCCGGAGTTTTACAAATATCTCAAAAAAATAGAAAGTTTAAAATGTAAAACAAAAAAAAGCGAACAACTCACATTGCCATTTGCTCAATATCGTTGCTGCTGTCCTGGGATTACTTCCAGGTGGGTCGTCCATCATTGCTTCATCTGTTGTTGCTGTTGCCGACTTCTTATTATAACGCTGGTTTAACGAAATCTGAATAGAATACATTTTCTCAGTGTTTACGTCGAAAAAATAAGAGATAAAGCTCTCGACAGTGATAAATCCAAAAAAGATGCGCAATGCATTTGGCTTCAATAAAGATAGTTAGAGGTGATAGAATGCATATGTGGTCTACATAATGACTCGTAGTGGCCTACTGATGCAACGATTCAGTGCTGCTCTCCTCCCAGAGAAGTCTGGTACCAATTTACCGAACCCGCAGGAAAGGAAGGCCTGGTGAACCACGGGCGCTGGGATCGATCCCATGTGTATTGCCTCTAACCACTGCGTTATATGCGCGAATTGCTTCACATTAGGATAGAGGAATATGAAACTACCGTAATCGACTTGTTGCTCTTCGTTTTCTCTCCTGAGCATGGAACGGCTTTGTTTCCTGGTGATGATTCAGCGTTTTGCGGCCGAAGAATGGTGTATGGTAGGTTGAAGTTCGCCTAAATGGTTAAAATTTCGCTATCAACGATGAGGCCCTTCATTATACGACTGGTGATCACTTAGTGGGCAAATGTTGAGTACATTTCTGCCCAGAAAGACGAACAACTTATAAGAGGTGTAGTGAGGGGTCCCAACACACCAATTAAGGCCAATATGGTCAACATTCCAAACTTTCTTGAGATATAACTTCTATAATGCTGAGATATTTGCAAAAAAGTTCTAGTATGGCAAAAAAGGGATCGATAGAACTAACTGAGACAGGCGAAACGAAGGACCCGCATGGTGTGGTGGTGAACGCGTTACTCCCCGGAAAGGACAACAGCGCGTTCGTTCCCCACCGCAGACACATGTGGTCCGGAGTTTTCCAAATATCTCAGCATTATAGATGTTATATTTCGCAACATACCATGCCGTTAAAAAGGATAGGCAGTAAAGAAGAAGGTTAAGATTTCTTGAGATATTTTTGAACAAATATCGCCAGTGTTAGGCAATATATTCGTGGTGGTTCAAATCGGTCTTGAGGACTAGACTCATCCTTTGAAAAAGGAAGAATTATTGGGGAAGAACAAGCAAGAAAGACAACAACATAGAAGCTGATTAAGAGTTCACTGCCAACTTCATGGGACAGCTCTATTATTTTACTGCTCCCTCCATCACTATTCGTCTCTGCTTTCGTCTTCGTTTTTTTTTCAGTTCTCACCTCTACATCTTTTGTATCGTCCTGCTGACGGTCATCACAGGCTGCCAGTCGAGCATTCACAGCATCGATAACATCCATGTTTACGACTGCATATTTTGGCCTGGAAATTCATTCATGATCTTGCGTAAGAAAGAAAATTCGTAAAACTTTGAAAAGAAACGAGTAGGTTTCCGGATTTGGATTACATGTCCGAACTGAAGAATGCGAACAACATTCTCAGGCACTTCCACTACGCTCATTTCTACTTCTTTTGAAAGTGTTCAAATCATTTGAAGTTCTTGAGTGTTCTTATCTGTCTAACTCCACATTGGCA
The DNA here is from genome assembly GCA_900624975.1 of Angiostrongylus costaricensis. NCBI lineage: Eukaryota > Metazoa > Nematoda > Chromadorea > Rhabditida > Metastrongylidae > Angiostrongylus > Angiostrongylus costaricensis. The sequence continues at coordinate 14,307 of UYYA01000103.1, forward strand.
GCGATAATAATGGCGAATAAGCGATGCTCTCAATTCGCATGGATTACCGAAAAAAATTTAAATTTTTAAGGTGATAAATGAGATAATTCTTCAATATATAACATTACAAAGTTTGAATGGCAGGGATATAGATCTCTCTCTCTTTGTAGTTACCATGGTCACCATGGGCTTACTAACTTCAGGAATTCGTGGCGCTTGTATTTTGGCTTCTCGTGTTTCTCGTGGGCACTCTCGCCCAGATTTGCAACGATTTGTGGGCACTGGCCATTCGTCTGCTCGTCCTCATCTTCACCCATTGTGATTGGCGCCTGAGTGTCCAGTGCTCTGAAATTGTGCATTACACTATGAATGTAGATACAAGCGTATTTGAATGAACACTCCAAGATATACTTGTGCAATCATTTGCTTAGATTTTTACGAATTCTCAGCTCCAGTACAAAGTAGTGTATTTGAGAAAGCTTTTGAAGAAATCAAAGCTAAAGCAGGCACGGTTTTCCTTCCTGTTCAACTCTAAAATTCTGTATCGAACTTCTTCTACAGCGATTTGTCACAACTTACAGTAAAAACGATGTTCCAAATAGCATGCAAAGAAGCTCCACGTTTTTTACCACAGCTTACGCTGGACTGTTCAGAAAACACGAACACTCAACCGAAGTTTACGAAGCGAACTGGCTGACGATATTTAAAACAAAACTTTTGCTAGAAATGTACGACTGTTCAAAGTGCTAGTGACATCGAAATGCGTTTACAAAGAATTTCCTGACAATTGTTGCAAGCCAAAAAATCAGAGAATTTCCCTCTCTTTTCCACAAAAACTCCAGGAAAAAATCATAACGAAAGGTGTCGGCTAAACCAAACCTTTTCAATGTAAGTGCAAGACTTCATACCGTTTTCAAAACGATGAATAAATTTTCATAAACGCTGAACAAAACAGATTTAGAGAAAATAGCTGATGGGGAGGGTCCCACCTGTTCTTCTCCTCGTAGCGTTGGTCACGAATAACAGCCGTGGTGTGCGACTTCATTCGGGCCGAGACGTTTCCGTTCGCCTTTCCGCGGCCGGAGAGATTCTCGTAACCCAATTCCCAATCGTAGGGCTCATCCATTGGTATAGAATTCCTTAACATAGTACATCAATAACAGTTGAATACTGGTTCTCTCTTTTTAAAACCTTACATGAATTCTCCTTATGCGTTTTATTTTTTGCTCGTCAATGTCGAATTGTCATGCGCAGAACAAGGTTTGTTTTCCAACCATAGACATCGATGTCATAAATATTTGCTAGATTTCTTCTACAAATCATGTCAAATATTAAGACCATATCAGAAACTGCCGGCGGGCTGACAGTAGCTCTGTGGAGAGTTAGTAAACCTTCTTCTAACTGAAAGAGCGCGTGTGTAGAATCAACTAGAAAACGCATAGTAATCACCATTTCAAAACTTCAAAGAGAAAAAACTAAGGCCCCAGGTAACATCAAGTTTCATACGACTACCAGGCCAAAAATCGAAGAAAGCCATCATATGGAAATTCAATTGCAGACATTTCTTAGGTCTCAAGACCTCAAAGGGTGATACGGAAACCTGACGAAACCAATTTATTTACGGATTAAGCACGCAAGGAAAATCCTAAACCGAATGTCGGCAACATCGGTTTCATGGTATCCTAGCCATTTGTCGCCCATAGTGAAGACTCAAGCGGAATCCTGTCGCTTGCATACTCTGACAATACGCCGCTTATGATCTCCATCAAATGTTACTCGTTGGCACATGCGTTGCTGCACTTTACAAAGTGTTTGAAGTAATGATCCACAAAAAGTAAACATTCCGTCCTTTAAACTCGTCGCTATACAGTTCGTGTCGTCCACTTGGTTTCCGTAACACCAGTGCTCTGCAGTGAGCCTGATGATTCTCAATTACGAAGAAAAATTCAAATCTATTTAGGGCCGAAAAGGAAATTCGTTTACCTATATAAAGCATCCACCGAGGTCCTTTCCAAAAACAGCCGTCGGAAAATTTCATGGGCGCCTCAGTTCTTCTATAATCAGTAAGACCAGCCAAGATTTCAAAATTTATAAAGAAATTTTCTGATATGTAGATAAGTTCGACGTTTGATTCACCAGCGAAGTACCTCGCACTGTGTGCTTTGAATGAAAACGCTGTTCTCAACTCGTGCTCTAATACCTTCTGCTTTCACATTCTGCTCTTTCACAGTCGTTCTCGGTCGGCCGGTCGACCAATCAACGGTCGCTACCGCCATTCCTAGTCAAAAAGCAGCAAACAGCCTTCGTTGCTCAACGACGACTCAACAGTGAAACGCTGGAAAGTCACTAACACAATAATTGGGATTCCCCATGAAACGCTGTTAGAGTAGCATTAATTTATTAAAGATGCACTAAGAGTTCAGATCCTCTAGTCGCACCCGAATCACAAACACACCACACCTCATGAAGAGCGATTGCTGCACAATGCCACTTGAATGGAATAACTAATGCAGATGGCAAAACATGTAGCGATGGGCCAGCTAAGTGTTTCAGAAATTAAGCAAAACATATTCTATTCGAAGGGCGCGTGTGGTGCAGTGGTCGGAGGCGCCCTGCAACACATACATGGAATCGATCCACGCGCTCATGGCCTACCAAGCCTTCCATCCCTCCAGGGTCGGCAAATTGGTACCAGACTTGCCTGGCAGGATAGCAGCACTGGCTCGATACATCAGTAGGGCTCCGTGAGTCATTGTAAAGGCCAGATATGCATTCAATCAGCTCCAAACGATGTTTAATGAAGTCGAATGTATGGCGCATCCCTCAGGGATTGATCAACGCCGAGAGCTTTATCCTTTATCGTTTATACTCTATTCAAAGATCTCGTTCGAGGATTAAGAATCTCTGCTAGAGATAGAATACCGAAATTCTTCTCAGTAAATTTCAAGTTCAGATTGAGATCATGAAACGCGGAACAGCTCCAACACCAGAAGAAGTTTATAACCGAATCTCCTATAGCTAAAATGGCCATTTCTGCCAAAGCCAATATAGAAATATAGTTTCAAAAAAAAGGATTTTTGACAGCGAAAAATTTTGAGAGGGCCTGCAGCCAAGACGTTGAAGAGGCACTGTAATGCACATGCTCGATGGCTTGATCGTTGGACTAGGAGTAACTAAACCTTTGTCTCTCTTGAGACACTCGAAAGACCGACTTCCTATAAACCTCGGCATAGATAGTTGATATATTTATTTATGTGATCCTAGAAACTGATCTTCTTAAGCTGACGCGAGGTTGGTACAGATCTTCGTTGTCGTTGTCGTTGTTTTTGATGTTATTGATCGATGGTTGACGTTTCGGCGACTTCGCCTTCCTCAGAGCCTGGACGTATTTAATATTAGAATATTTTTTTATTATTCGGTGGGAAAGAAAGGTTAAAGTGTTAATGAGGATCAAACTTTCAAATAAACGCCATATTGAACAGAAAGCTAAAATAGTTAATAAATGTGGACCAGAGCACGTAACATCACGGTGAGTGGCCTTTCTGTTCAATATGGCGTCTATTTGAAAGTTTGATCTTCATCAACACTTTAACCTTTCTTTCCCACCGAATTATACAAAAAATATTCTAATATTAAATACATCCAGGCTCTGAGGAAGGCGGAGTCGCCGAAACGTCAGCCATCGATCAATAACATCAAAAACAACGACAACGACAACGAAGACCTGTACCAACCTTGCGTCAGCTTAAGAAGATCAGTTTCTAGGATCACATAAATAAATATAACTCTTGAGACAGTAAATAGGTAGCAGATATGCTTGAAAGGAAAGAACGAAGGCGAGCTTGATATATCGTTAGGCCTGCAAGTGATGGTGTTGGCCAAATATGCATTCAATCACCTCTACGAAGCACAATTGGGACGAATGCATGACGCAATTTATTTCCTTACTAAAAAAAACTTTGAGCGCAGCCAGTCTAGTAAAAAGTGAGTAACTGCTGCCCTAGGATTCCGATGCTGAGAACTGCGGAGTGTGTTAGATTATGGGAGGGATTCAAATGAGATTCTACAGCTTACTGGAAAGTTTTGTGAACATATTAGTTGACATTATTGCCTCTTAACTGTCACTCAATCACAGGATGAGGAATCGGTCCCATGTATCGTCCCTGATTGGCAGGTCGTCTTATTGTAAGTGTTACTGCAGCCATTTCTAAAAGCCGCTTCCGTCATAGAAAAATGCTAGTTAGTCGTTGATCAGCGAACATCACAAAAAGCTTTAAGCACTAATAATACCGTTGGGTTCACACTTGAAAACGCTTTAACACGCCTATTTCGGTCATTTTGGGATTTCAGAGAATATCATGCTTTGACAACATTAAGCAGAACGGCAGGAATAAAAGGAGTCAACCCGGCAATGAAACTAGAGAGAACCACTAAACTAGTTTACATAAGAATTACATAGCTTCTATGGATAGAACATGCTGCATAACGAAACGAATGGAAAAAGAGTCTAGGATCGTACGAACTGGGAGAACGGACTATCAAACTAAGTCAGCAAACGTCATCATCGGTGAAATAGGGGATCTAGATACTCGTTGAGTGCAAATGGTAGGGTGCCGGACAACATGCGAGTCTGAGTGTCAACCCTCAATTCAGTCTCTATGGATTCCACGTTGTAACTTCAAAAAAAAAAGTAAAAATATGGTTGTATAACAAAAACATAGAAACCGTACTTGTTTATGACCTGGACTAGTAGGCTTTCCAAAAGATCATAATCAGGGGAATCCGGATAAGAAAGCGTTCTGAGGTGAGCGGCGAATTGATGCAACTCATCGGGGCAATCCTCCAAAAGCATAGCCAAATCAACATCCTCTTTCATTCGGCCCACCTAAACAACTAATATTCTAGCTCCGTGTTATAAAATAATTTTAGGAAGTTTAAGGATTTATAAACGGCTGTCATAGCATGTCACTGATGATGATTTTTGTTATGACCACACGACCTTCTCTATGAAATCCCTAACGCATAGTACGAAGACCTTGATTAAGCTTAGAAATATGCAAAACAAGAGCGGAAAACCACCAAAAGCTCAGAGAATGCTATTTGTATACTCCATAATGAAAAAAGTTTTCTACGAAAAGTCATCCCTCATGGACAGCACTAGTCCTGCAACACGTAACACAGGTCCATTTCTAACATCAGTTGAATTCTTCAGTGATTGATTACTGGCCCCGCTAAGTGGACAAGCACTTTTTGGAAAGTTCTACAAAATTTTGATCTGTTTGTTGAAAGCCTGCCGTCTTACTCAACAAGAATGAGTGGCATCTACAAAGATATAAAATATGCCCCACTTTTTCTTGAAATCATGAAGGAATCGTCTTTACAAACAAATCCACTTTCTAGCTTTCCAACTGATATACCCCGATGAAAATCCTATCACCTATAATGTCATTCTCCCTTTACCAACTTTCATTCGGGCTTAAACGACTTGTTCTAGTGCTTAGAATCAGATATTCTTTTAAACAACTCATAAAAACTTCTATACCTCATCTTTATCTTTAATTTTTCTCCACGGCAGTTGTCCTTGTAAGAACTCCGCCATCATGTAGAACAGCGACCATAAATCGTCATGTCGACCCATTTCCTCAAACACTTATTTCATTAGAAATAAACTAAAAATCGATCAAATCGCAATTTAAAACCATCGTCACAAATTAAGGCCGTTTCACTTAAGTCTAACACAATCGTTAATTTCAGCATGAGCTCAGTTAGTATGGCTCTTGAATAAAAACTGCATGACGATAAACAAAATCTGACCTATTATCTTCCTATTCTTTCGTCTTTCCACTTTAATAGTAATCCCAACTTGCCTTATTCTTATGTGCCGATACAGCAGCATAGCGCACGGTGCCTCGAAAGCCAGCCGCGCTCCGTGGGCTTCTGATCTCTCCCTTGGCGTTCAAGTACTGCCGTGCCAAGCCGAAGTCCAGCATGAACACCTTGCGCATTGTGGATGTGCTACGTCCCATGGCAAAATTTGACTGAAAAATCGCAATCGAGTGGTGAAGCAAAGTGACGTTAAGCAGTCGGAATCAAATCTCCTCGTTAGCCACTTCGCTGTGAAGTCAGCAATAGAATCTTCGCCGAATTCTTTCATGGATGATATCGTTCAGAGTTGAATAAAATCTGTGAATATATTTTTCTACTTCTGTTCAGCAAACACGAGGTGCTATTTTATTTCTTTATTTCTATTATACGTACGCAGAGTGGTCTACCCGTTTCGCCAACGTATTCGTCCTCCCACGCTTTATAAGAGATCAGATAGAGTGTACCCGAACTCATGCAGTCACCGTCTCTACCATTGGGACAAATTATGCAATTTTGCGTTGCACATAGACGGTCGTATAGGCGGTTACGAGCTAGCTGGCGCCTTAGATTATTCGGTGGTATTTCGATTATCGTTACCGAATTCTCTAGACTGGCCCTTTTTAAACAGCGTTTTATAGCTGCACTTACTTCATTTGAAATGAAGGGCAGTATAAAATCTGTGATATGTTATTCTTCGAGACGGCTCATAAGCGAAAACACAAAACAGTCGCCACGATAACTTAAATAGCTTGATCCTAACCAACATATACTTTTTAATTGGTAAGTTGATGCAAGTTTGATAAAAAAAAACTTTATTCGATTAACGTTGTCCAGCCTTCATTTTCTTCAGAGGATTGATCCGTGTCGATTGTCCACAGTTCTTCCTCCTTCCGATGTGCGTCTTTGTGAGAGCATCGAGTCGAATGCTCAGGACTGTATGCCACCCAAATGAAGTAACTTTCTTCGGCAGTGCTCTTCTATAAACGGCGGCTGTTGGTACCAATTTAACGTTGATAATCGTTTGTTCTTCTCCAGACAATCCGTCCTGCAGCAGTCGGTGTCATTATTAGCAGGCATAGCGTGCGAACAAATTTTTTACATGACCCGTCATCATCATAATGTGCGGATCACAGCACTCCTTGCATCCTGGTTCACTTTCCTCGCATTCACCGTCCACAAAGGTCTTCGAGCATTTCGTGTACTGTTTTGGCCAGTGCTTGACCAATTCTTCTACTAATGTCGTAAGATGCTGGTCGAGTCAATTCTCTTTAGAATCAATAATACACCCGAGCAAAGCGTTGGAGAGCGGGTCAAACCAGCGTCTACATTGCATATGAGTCAGTTATGCAAGAGTATTTAAAGAATTTTCAAAATAGAGATGCTCTGGATTCTCCTCGAGTTGTTGAAATCCAGGAAAGAAAAACTTTAGCACCACTTTGGCAAATATGTGGAAAAGATTATTTGTGCTACCGTCTGCCGAATTTTTTACAGATTCCCATCACTATTTCCCATCATAGTCCTACTTGCGACGAACAGAAAGATACCACATGTCGCCATACAAAGAACCGTCTTCTTACTTAGTAATTATGTTCCTAGACGGTCCTTCCTAGTGGGCTGGTCAGCACTTCCATTTAATCCGTCGTCTTGCAACTTCTATCGGTATGCTGAGTGCTCATTGTGGGTAGTTTTTGATAGAATCCCAAGGTAGTCGTAAAACAGGTTTCCAAGCCTTCACCACGTTTAATATTCCTTTCGTGTATATCGAAGAGCATCTGTTACGCTGCGCTTATAATTTTTTTTAGAAGTACAGTGATTGCGGCAACTGGTCAACGGATTCATTAAGTGCGGGGCAAGAAAACGTTATTTGCGGATATTCTACAAGACACACCACATGACAGGCACGACGATCCACGATAAGAACGATTACATGGCAAAGTGCACTCCTTCGGTTCGTGGATGGCACTAGAAACCTTTCATAAACTTTGTTTATCCATGACTATATGGTCAGAACACAAGGAAATTGCAGCAATAGTTCAGAACTTCTATTCGGTGTCACTGTCATGAGATGCGGCGAAGAAAAGAGGAAGCAAACAAAACGACGAGAAACCATGGCATAACTGCATGGTGGTTGGTCCAGCAGCACTTTTTGCTGACTTAAATCTCCACGCTTCACTGGGACAGTAAAGTACACGAAAAATTGTTTAAAACCTCTTAGTGAGAAGTCTTAGTTAAAACGGAAACATTTTAGTGGTAAAAGCAAACTGAAGCTCCAAGAAATGATTCACATGGTTCGGGCGCGCAGATCGATCCCATATGTGTTGCATGGGGCCTCCGACCACTGCGCCACACGGGCCCTAGCGATTTTTATAAGTGAAGCCGAAAACGCGCTCTTGAAAGAAAATAGAACTGCAGAGATCAAAAAAATAATCCTTAAATAGTGATGTCAGAATATCGGTGAGATCTCACTTAATATCTTGAAAGCTGAACGAGAAACGGTAAGCGCGAAAGAAATTGAAAAGATATATTAAACTGCCAGTAGCTATTATATAGGTCGGAAAAGAGGAAAAATCCAAGTTTTGCCATAAATTTCTAATGGGTAGTTCCGCACCGGTTTTATGTCCCTATGAAGAAACCCTATCGAGTGTATCTCACTGATGGCGTTCAGAATCTGCACACCCAAGCGAATCGCTGTGCTCAGACTGAAGCACTGTTTAGGAGCCTGGAAATGAAAAACACATTAGAAGAGTTCGACATCGAACGTGACAAATTCCATACCTCTCTTCGCAGATCGGCAAGATTCTTTCCTTGAAGGCTCATTACCAAATAGTTGAATTTGTCATTCCTTCCACACCCGTAGAATTTACACGCATGTTTTTTGCCTGAGATTTTAGCACTTCAAGTTCTTTTCCAAAACCGCTTCCATTTAGTTTGAAAAATTCTGGTAATATAAGAAGTTTATAAGACAGTTACAACTTAAATGGTAATATGAACTTGGAAAAAAGTGAATCCATTCACACTACTAAACGAAGAAGGACATAATGGGGCTCTACTCATTGCGCCTGTATGTATGAGGAAAATGTACTACAGATCAATGGCGTTTGAAGGCCCAACCATAAATGTCGGGTGTTCTCACATGGGAATGAACGATTTTAATCCAAATATTGAATTTCTGATTACGCATTTTCAGCTTCATACAAAGAAACTTCTGAGATTTGGCTTTCCTGTTCCATGAGGACCACAGTTAATCACAGCTGCCCTGTCCGTGTGAAGGCTAACGAGCCCATCATAATGCAATTCCATAATCTACTCAGAATTGAATTCCATCGTCTGTCCCCATGTTAAAGCCGTCGCCATACTGCACTTTTGTCCACTTTTTAACCGCATTACTGGCGAAATTCTTCGAGGAATTTTTGGACAGAACAAAGCATGTCGTGACCCCGCAAAGGTCAAAAGCAACAGAAAATTCCCTTCGACATTCGACGCAACATTTATAATTGTAGCTCATCCCACAACTAACTTTGTTAAGTCAAAATTCCACAACATTCGTGACAATTTTTTATTCGAGTGATAAAAACTGGGAGCAGAAACGATTAATGGAATTACATTTATATATAAACTAAAGGGCGCGTGTGGCGTAGTGGTCGAAGGTGCCCTGCAACACACACGTGGTGTCGATACCCGCATCCATGGTCCACCAAGCCTTCCATCGCTCCGATGTTGGCAAATTGGTACCAGACCTGTCTGGGAATATAGCAGCACTGGCTCCATATAACGGTAGACCACTGCGAGCCATTGTAAGGGCTAGATATGCACTCAACCACCTCTAAACGACGCTTAATGAGTCGAATGAATGACGCATCCCTCAAGGATTGATCAACGCCGCGAGCTTTATCCTTTGATCGTTTATATAAACTAAACAGCTTAAGCAAAATTAAGTAAATAGTTTAGCATTTTACGTTTACAGGAACAACGGTGTAAGTGAGATATTTTTAAGTGTTTGCAAGAAATTAGGTAAAAAGGACAAAGATTCACCCTGAAGTCGACGTAGTACTGCTACTTCCATTTTCAGCACTTGTTTAGCAGCCTTGCTCGATTCAACCTGCAAAGAAGATCTATGACTCGTCCACCTTTGTCCCATCCACTGCAATCATCTATAGAAGAATTTCTGGAGAAAAGATCTCGTTGAAATTTTTGTGATGAAACTACTGAAAAATTGCCAACGAATCCAAATTTAGGATGATTAGCTCATATAGGCGAAATGTGACTTCTAAAATAGGGAGCTAAAAACTGGAGAAAGGAACTTATTTTAGGATTTTACGGCTTAGATTTTAGGATAGGACTGGATTTGTTTTAGGATTAAGGATACATATTTTAGGATTAGGACCATTTTTGGACTAGTGGTCAACTACTGCCTATCAAAATATAGAAATAAGCATTGTAGCGGAAATTTTGCAATATCTCAAAAGAGGATTAAGAATATTTAGATTATATCGGATATGTTTTGCTGAAAGAAAAAAGAAAATAATGGAGTAACACACAAATTTTTATTTATAGAACCCGTCAGAGTATAATTGTGCCGATTGCAAAAGATCTTTCCTTCGGTTCGTTGCCTTGAATCCGCTATGTACTATGCCTTTAGGAAACGTGTGAGCGCTCGGCCGGTACATAAGGTATTTTCTTCTCCATAAGTGCGTTGAATGCTAAATACAGGTCGAACTGATTCCTGCTGAAATCCTGATATAGCTCGGTTATAGCATTCACAAGTATTCACCACTGGCTTTGCATCGGAGAGATCTCTCCCAATATAAACTCGGTACGAGTTCCTCTATCATGGAGGAAAAAAGGGGCTAGGTTGTCCAACGGTGGTGTCGCATTACCGACCATGCTGTTCATTATGAAGGGCAGAAAGTACAAAGAATTCCTTAGTATTAGATTGGCAGATTTGCAAGAAAGTATTCACAAAAGTGCTAGTCATTAGGATTATTGCTGGATCTACGAGAAGTGAAGAAATTAGAGCGGAACGGTTCTTTATGTATCTTCTGGAAAAAGTGAGCCGGAAATTTGAAAAGTTTTCAAGAAAGGATTAAAGAAGATTGTTCAGTTTCTACGATGTGGAGGAGTAAGTCTAGCGACGAAGAGATTCCCTAATTTCGAAACTAGTACAGTTGTAGTCCCTTGTTTTCCTTTTCCTTTTAAAAGTTCATTATCCCATTATTTGACATAAACTTAAAAAACAAGTTCTCAAAATATTATGAAATAAAAGAGTAGAAGTGCTTGAAAGAACTATGGGTACTTTACCTTAACAGCTACCCGCTCGTTGTGGTTTTGAATATCGAGAGCCTCATATATCTCGCCGAATCCGCCGCCACCTATTTTCTGGCGCTGGAATGAACGCAGATTTCTTTGTGCTACCATTTCTTCCTTATTCTGCAATGGCATCATGGGCGATCAAAGCTGTTCCATCGTTTAGCTGGGTTCTATTTCTAATTGTACCCGAATTCATAGGCAGTTGCTTAATAAAGAATCAGAAATGAAATTTTTTCTTGAGCACACAAAATGAGATACCCTTTATCTTTTGCAGCCATCTTGATGAGGCTTCAAAGGGCAGAAAATTATGCCCACTCGAATCTTTACTTTACATCAGTAGCACCAAGTAAGGAAACATAAACAGAGGAAAAGGCGATAAAATAAAGAAAGAACTCACTATTTTCCATCTTTCTCGGATCACTTGGGAGACTTGTAGGATTTCGCCCTCACTAGATGACGTCATTCTGGGCGCATCCCTATAGAAACGAGAAAAAATAAGATTTTGTAGCGTTATCAAGAGAATCTAAGGTAACGTGGTAAACCAGAACAAAGTACAACAACCTTTGCTGTAAAAGTGATGAACCATGACGAAATTGTGTGAGGAACAACGAGAACTGGGAAAAACCGAAAGGCATTTGAGGTGCGGTGGTGGGCTGGGCTGGTGATTAGTGGTGGTAACTTACCCCTAATGCTCTGACGCCTTGCGAGGCAGGAAAACATGCACTCAAAAAGCCTATTCCAGCCGCATTTGAAAAAGCACCTAATTCTCACCAAACCAATGACTAGATAACGTATGAAGGATTTCAATATCATAAAGAATTAATGATGTGACTAGCGTGAGAATGAGAAAGCTTATGCAACATGTCGAAAAAGTGGGGAAAGTGTCTTGAAGGCTTCGTCATGACTACTCACTTTAGCGTCTTCTTGTGATTGAAAAGGAGTGACCGTCAACATAGCTCTGATGTGCTACTGAAGACTCACTTTACATCACTCCAGAACGTCACCAAATGTGATGACTGCAAAACCACTTTCTGAAGCCTGAGATAATAGTAATAATTTCAACGGCAGAACCTGATGTGTTCTTGTGGTAACCTTCGCTCCAAGGACAGTAGGAATGAGTGGGGTATCAACAACCTCGTGTCCTTGAAACAAGTCCTAGGAACAGTTGTAGTAGAAGTACACAAAATGGAGAATTTACTGGAGCCCTCCCAGTTAATTAATGATTAGCAGGATTACCTGTGACAACGGTAATGCATATGAATTAGTAAAAGATGGAAAGATTCTAGAATGGCAGAAGACATTCGGAAAATCAATGGTAATCTTGGAAAAAGGACTGGTCAGCAGAGTTTGTTAAGGAAATTGTTAGGAGTATAGGTCATCTAGGATGAATCGGCCATATAAAATCCAACTCCTTCAGACGTCACTAAAGAAGAAAACAATATTTTATCAACATAACCCCAAAGTTTTGCTCGACAGGAAAATCTGTCGTTAGGAAATCCAACAAGGTTACAGAAATTGAGGATTTCGATAGAAAAAAGAGCAATAATACACGAACAAAATCGCAGATGTAGCAATTCCGACGCCACTAGAATGCAATCTACTAGAAACGAATGAAAAGTACACCAACTTGTTTCTAAGGCTCTACCTGCTCACCAAAATTCCATGTTGAAGTTAGGAAGAGCTCCTCAAAATTAATCTGATATTCGTCACTGCAAAACGACAATGCTCTTCTAAATGAAGAATGACATGAATGAGCACGATAGTAGAACGTCGTAGGGAAAGGACAAAAAAAATAAAACTATGAGCATTAACATGAACAACTATGATGAACAATTCCTGAGGGATGGGCCACACACTTTAGCTCAACAAACGTCATAGAGGTGATTAGATGCATATCAGGGCTATACGATGAGTTGCGGTGGCCTATCAATGTGTCAAGTTAGTGTTAGTATTCTCCCAGATGAGTGTGGTCCCAATCTGATAAACCAATAGAAATTGCTGACTTGGTGAACCGGTGGCACAAGAACAAACCAACCACTGATCATCTGTGTGTAATACACCTTCTCTAACCACTGCGCTACACAAACCCTAAACTGTGTCGTAGAAAGCCAAGTGCCAAAATTAGGAATTGGTAATTAGGAAGGCAAAAATATTACGACAGTTGAAAGGTTATCTGAAAAAAATATTGCTTTTTAAATGAACAAGAAACTTCTCGACAATACATTTGAGTACATAAACAATACATAAACCCATGGGAAAGCACTTGTGCTCTTTATTGAGATGGGATTGAGAACTCGGTCGCGTGCATGTGTAAGCTCGTAGCATGTGCATTGCAAAACCCCTTTGAGTCATGAAAACCAATGCGACAAGTAAATGAAATTATTGTTTTATTATTTACTGCCTACTCTTTTTTTTAACGGCATGGTACATTGCGAAACATAACTTCAATGATGCTGAGATAGTTGCAATCTTTTCCGGGGAGTAACGCGTTCTCCACCACACCATGCTTCGCCTGTCTCTCAGCTAGTTCTATTGATCTTTGCCACAGCAATCACCTGTCAGCGGGAATATACCCTGCCATTAAAAAAAGAGTAGGCAGCAAATAATAAGTTAAAATTGTGATTATAACTGCAGCTTCAGCTTAACTGGGTTCGTTGCCGATTTGGACCTCCAGATCAATCCCGCTGGCGGGTGATTGCCGTGGCAAAGATCAACAGAACTAGCTGAGAGACAGCCGAAACGAAGGACTTGCATGGTGTGGCGGTGAACGCGTTACTCCCTGAAAAGGACAATAGCGCTTTCGTTCCCCACCGCAGTCACCTGCGGTCCGGAGTTTTGCAAATATCTCAGCATCATTAAAATTACTGTGTCAATTTTATAATTTAATAATAAATCAAGAATGAGCTGCAAAATGTAAAGCATTCAGTGGAATGCTAACCACCTACCTACCTGCTTCCATCACTTCATTAGGAAAGGCTCTTCACTCTCGTTAGTTGAAAAGCAGCAAAGGAGCCCAAACTTAAACTCCTTTGACAAAACCGAAGTTTACGAAAGATCATGAAGCTACCAGCCACTTAAGAATTTAGGATTTCTTCTGTGTTCTATCTGCATAATCGCATGAGTGCAGCCGACAGAACAGCTTTGATTTGAAGTGGACAGATTGGTCATTTGTCCTTAGCAGGCGATATCGTCACGAATTCACTGATCTCATTTTGCAAATTTTAGTAAAATAAGAAACGAAGTTGTCAAAGACTTTTGAAGAAGCTCTGTTGACCCTGCCATTAAAAAAAAGTTAACGAGCACGTCTTCCTACCAAAAACAATGCTTCCTGTTGCAGAGATCTGCAAAGCCGAGATTCAATAAATGTAGCACAAGAAGGCCAGGTGTATCAAAACCACTACTAGAAAAAAGTATGATGTAGATTATAGATTTTCCAAATGAATACAGTTGCCATTAAAACAGAAAACTCCAACAAAGAAGCTCTTCGTTAACACGAACACCGTTAGAGGTGACTGAATCTGAATCACTATTTGGTCCATGCAATGATCTGCTGTGGCATATGGATGTGTAGTGTCGATATTGCTAGCTTGCTAGACAAATCTGGCATCAATTTACCGACCTCGAAATCATGGAACGCTTGGTGATACTGTAGCGCACGATCGAAGCAACGATTACGTGTGTTTCTCAGTGTACCTCTAACCACTGCGCAACGGGCTCCTTACCTTGAAAAGAGTCTCATGATAATCTACTCGCTTTACAGTTTTCTGGTAATGTGGCACTAGTTGAGGAACCCTTCCTGCTGACGTTCAGGGTATAGTCTGCGGTTCCTTCTCTAGTCGTAAAAATAGCACCTGGCGCGTTCAAAGTCTCCCTGAAGAAGCCGAGCAAATAGTCAGCTAACGCAAGCCAACGTCGTATTCTTGGTAGAAATTTACATGCAATATGGCGAATCTCTTTTCTATTCAAACAATCAACGGTACCACACGATTACGACCTTAAAACTTCTTTGTATTGATATCTGGAGACTTCAATAAACGAGGTTTCATCTAACCAAAGTAGTACTACAGTGATGGGAAATGCTAGTGCTAGCTCGGATCATGAAGATGGGTTAGGAAACCGCTCAAACAAATAACGTGTTCTTGTATTTTAAATCTAATTTATAGAATTCACTTGCAGATGTGGTGAATTAGCCATAAAAAACTGTTATATTAAATTACTTGAAAAAAATCAACACAAACTGCCAAAATGAGGTGGCGCTGTGAAAATTTGCACCAATTTAAGCCTAAGCGAAAAAGGAATCCATCATAAAAGAAACTTGGGTATCCCCAAGTGAATCAACTGCTCATTTTCATAAACCAACCCAAGCTAATCGAAGTATCGCAGAATCTTGGGTTTTTATATGACCTAGCAGTGTTTGAGTACCTGTATTCTTTGTATATCGCTAGAAAAATGAGTGCGATATTCCTGCTCAAATAACTGAGAAACGAATTTTCTAGTATTAAAAGAGCAAGCGAAGACTAATATTCGACAAGTGCTATTCTGTTGGATGAGATATCCTCTGGGGAGCCACAGCTATCAATACTCGTAAAGCATAGTAGCGTTGGACAATCGACAATGCGTCGCCGTGTGCCTTCAACCCGAAGAGCATTCCAATAAGAACTTGGTAACTGGAAGTCAACGAGCGATAAAACAAGGTCAGTTCTCAACTGGATGTTCATAAGAGACCTGGAACTACCAAAAAGATCTTTAAGAACCACTCGCTTCTTCTTACTGTCAAATATCACATCTACAG
Source organism: Angiostrongylus costaricensis (assembly GCA_900624975.1). Classification (NCBI taxonomy): domain Eukaryota; kingdom Metazoa; phylum Nematoda; class Chromadorea; order Rhabditida; family Metastrongylidae; genus Angiostrongylus; species Angiostrongylus costaricensis. The sequence continues at coordinate 30,250 of UYYA01000103.1, forward strand.
TAGCTCAACAATGGCAAAAATGCTTGGTCAGAATTCAAACGGGAACGCAGTGAAAAGTTAGCAGTTGATGGAATTTGACGCGCATTTGTATCCAGAAATGGAAGCTATGTCGGCCAAGAATAATAACGTAACATACATGGAGATCGAGCACCTTTTGCGTTCGTACAGTTGTAGAACATGACTGGCACTGGTGTTACACATCACGTCGTAATCCCCAAATCGCTAAACACCGTGTCATTTGAATCGAACTTCTACATTCATGGTTGAAACCAATTCTGTCACTTTACGAAAAATTCGAAGACATGAAGTACACATATTCTGGTCAGTAGGAAAGTGAATTTTCGGAGGTAACGTCAAGCTGAAAACTCAACGCATTTAAAAAGACCACCATGACGATTCTTGACAGAAATGATCTAAAATTTCCTACTGAGCGTCCACACGAATCCAAAACACATTTGCAACTATGCGCGTTGAAGTCACTTTTTACTAACTGTCTATTCTTTTTCATGGTAAGGTATCATGTGAAATATAGTTAAAACGAAGGTGAGATATTTGCAAAACTCCGAACCGCAGGTTTCTGCGGTAGGGAACGAACTTGCTATTACACGTTTCAAGGACTAACACGTTAAACACCACACCGTGCTGGACCTTCGTTTCGCCTTTCTCTCAGCCGTGTTTTAACCTATTGTACTTATGCGCACTGATTTCAGTTTAGAATTCATTAGAACCCGAAAAAAACGAATCCTCCGAAGGTTAAATAGGAATGTCACAAGTCGAGTTAATAGATCTCCATTTTAAGAATTTTAAGAAAAATTTGTATCTCTAGAGTCACATGATAGCTTCTTTTACAATTTTTCGAAAAGCCTCAATACCTTAAGTCTTTCAATTCCCGATAAATTACTGACAGTTTTCGAAAAATCAGTATCGTCCATTAAGAGCGTAAAAGTCACTTTTGACCAATACGAATTCATTTCCTGTTACTGCGGATAACTTTACGGGTCTATCCAGAGGGACTTGTGCACCCTCATGGGTACTGGCGTGCTGAGTACAATGCGACCTCGAAGCAAGAGGGGACTTCGCTCTCACATTGATGCTTTCGACCAAATCGACGTGCTGGACACAACCTCACACATGCAAGTACGCAAAGACACTGCCATGTCCATATTCAACTGAAAGGGGTAAGTTAATCGTGGCCAAGCTCTGCTAATGAGCGCTAATGAGGCAAATAATATAACAGAAAACGATGTCAACCTTTTTGCTTGCTACCTACTCTAATTTTTCATGGCAGGGTATGTTGCAAAATACATTCACAACGATGAAGCTCCCCATATAAATCCCGCCGATGGCTGATTGCTGATGGCAGCGTTAGGTAGAAAACTAGCTGAGAGAAATGCAAAGCAACAGCCTCAGCGGTGCAATGTGTAATACGCGAGATCCCAGAAGAGGTAATCGTGGTTCGATTTGGCTCGCGATCCAAGTTTTGCGATTATCTGAGCATGTTTTTGGTTTTATAACAGAAAACATTGAAAATTACAGGTACAGAAAAAAATTGGTAGTTTTACAAAGTGAAACTGCGATAAGAGCTGAGATAAGAGGGACTGCAATTAGAGTTTCGGCTTGTGCCTACAACTCTGATTCGATACATGATGTTTCCCATCCGGAGATTAAAATATGGATAAAAAATTAGTTTGGTAGATCTCCACGAGAATGAGATGTGGACAACTAGAGGATATGTTGTGATAAGTCTACTGTGCATGCTAACGTTGAATAACTTGTAAATACCATGTACGATTGTCCGATCCATGGTTCCGTCGTAAATCATTGAGTGACTCGAGCAAAACACCATTAAAGTCCCTACTTGTTATTCTGCCGACCAGAACTTTCAAGTGGATATTGCTGCCGGGATCGGAGAACAAGAACAGCACCAAACTCTTAGAAGCCGTTTGTTTCTAAGGGTTTCAGTGAGAAGGTAGCTACAGATTCTGTCATGACATAGATTTACTCCTAAATAGGCTCTGGATCTAAACGTCCATTCTATAAGCGTCGTACTACTGAAGGAGAATAACGGAAAATTCTAATAATAAGAGCCACGTAACATTCTACTTATAGGACATGAACAAACGAACGTCACAGAAAATGTTTGAAAGATAGGAGCCGCTGTTGCAAGTTCTATTTATTCGAATGAATAATGTCAAATATTTCGCTGAGAACCAGCATCTAAATCCAAACAGCAGTTGCTGGGAAGAAGTATGGCTGCTTCTATACAAATCGATCTCGCCTTGTCATTGTGCTCTTTCCATCAACTATCACCACCTCCTTTTCACTCAGAATGACAAGCATTCAGTTCTGCTGAGCTTCATATTAATCGCCACGACATGATCCATATATAACTCATACGTCACCAGAAACGATTTACATTTTCAACTTTAAACAAATACATCTCATCTTATATTGGACATTACCGTTTGAGATAAAAAAAAGTAGCAATTTGAACACGTTTGATAACAAGACACATGCTTCCATATTCCTTCATGACAAAATTCAAGCTTTAGGAAGCCTAGAAAACGTATTTCCCTTACTTTTTCTTGTCGATGATCGTAGTTCGTAGAGCAAGGCCGTTGGAAAAGCGAAATTTCTTCCGTGGGTGCGCGAATGAGTCGATGATTTCTACGCATGCGACACTTCCGTTAAAAAGGTTTCCAAAATTGACTTTTCTGGAAGAAACCATCCATATAAGTCTAAATCAAATTAAGAATAAAAAGTAGTTTATGATCCTAATATGTATATATATATATATCCTCCCAATGGTTTGTCGCGTTATCCTGGCTGCGAGGTGTTCCAGGAAGTCGGGCTCGAATGTATAGCGAGGAGATTCATAACCCCAGCAGGGTCTCACATCCTGAGAAGGAGTCCGGCCTTTCGATCAGAAAGCCCAGCTATGAATAAACCAATACCAGGGTCCACCACGGTTCTGAGATCAAACAAGTCGCATAGTGGCAAATCTCTCTCTGATCCAGAAACGCGTCAACTTCCCGTGGTGGTAACGAATTGAAGCAGACATTGGCTAGGCCGATCTCGGGACTCCAGAGAACAACAAGCGCTAAGCCAGCAAAATTTTAAGAAAATAGAGATTATCCTGGGGCCCGCACAACCACTGAAGACTGTCCATTCATGTATTCACGTAAGTACATACAAGCTGGATATCTCAGGACTCCAGGGAGAATCAACTCGACCAGCATTCAAGGGTGTTCATGACGAAGACGAAAATTCTCAATTAGAAGTCGAACCCACAAGCAAAAGTTCGAATACGTTAGCAGATAGATTATGCGAGGAAATGAATCAAATGCAAGGAGTGTTCGGATCCCCATTGTGTAATAATTGTGGAGCCGTGTAATTAATAAACGAAAAATTGTATGTCCACAGCGCAATCCGACAAAATCTCTTCCATAATTTGGTCGAGTAACCAGTACCTCGCCAACTTCTCTTATTATCGAAGATCAATGCCATAGTGAATACGTTAATGCATATAAAATTACGTAAAGTTCGAAGACAAAATTAGAACGCGGCACATACGCATTTGGACCAATGCATATGAACACTAGTGTCACGAAATCCTAGTTATCAGCACCAAGCACGACTCTATTAAAAATTCAGTCAATGTAAGGCCACGCAGGGAAAAAATGCTTGCAAAAAGCAAAGCTTTCAAAGCGAAATTGAATCGAAATGAGTTGGAAACTGAAAACAAATTGAACTTCGGATCGAACAACTCAAAAAATCGCAATGGATCCGTCAGACATGAAAATGAATCTGTTTTGAAAATCTGACTGGGAAAATAACGAAGGATAGTCAACATCCTGAGAAGCAAAGACATAATCTGTTGAGGTTATATGAATCAGCCTCGTTCATAATGTCAGAAAACGTTGCCATGAAAAATGTCAACAGAAGGATGAGGGATGAATTGAAATCTGCAAGGGTCTCGGTATAAAGGGAAAAACAAAGTTGATTGATGGTCTTCAGAGATCGTTACCGCTCTGACTCAGGTATCGTACGTTGTGTTGCCAGTAGCGGCAGCATCGTCTTCAGGGAAGGTTTGAAAACCTCCGAACCATACAGTAGTCCTATATACGAAGTAATAAGTTAAGTCTCTTTCTTTCTTTCTCCTCTCTCCCTCTTCTCCTTCCTTTCTCCCTCTCGCTCTGCCTCTCTTTCCCCGTCTCTCTCTCTTTCTCTCTCTCCCTAAAAGTGTAACATAGCGCTGTGCACATTGCTAAAGCTAAATATTTGGATTCTGGAATGAATGAAGAAGTTGAGAAAAAGGGGAGAACTGAATTTTCACGAACAGTCGACGAACTCGACGCACAACATCACCAGGCAGATAATCGCCATGCAGGTGTTAAGAGTCGATGGGGAACGCTAGGATGTAATGTAGGAAACGAGATACATTTAAATGAAAAGCGTCGCCAGTCGCTTTCAATACACTCCCAAATCCCACTTTTTTCAATACGCTTTATCTCCTTATTTCGCTCATTATTCTCGAGCGAAATTTCGTATAGTGCAACATACATATTCTTCATATCTCGCGATTTCCAATGCAGAGTTAGATTAAGCCGTTTCATCAAAAAAAGAAAGAGGGAGAGAAAAAACTCCGGACGATGACAGCCGATTCGGAGGAAAGCATGTAGCAGATGAGATAAAGAAGAAATGATGAAGATGAGATGAGAAAAATGAAAAATATGTCGGAAATAGGACAATTCCTGCCTATACACTGACCGATGGATTGAATTCGATGGAAACCTGTGAAGCAATTGCTTTATCTTCTACTGTTACAATACAAGTAAGATAGCACAGTGAAGACGACAGCATCGATCGATATCCAAGAAGAACATTATGTAAACTTAGCCATATAGTAGTTGAAATTCTAAGAGATCCTCACTTGAACTTGAACAAGAAGAATCTTAACATTTCCATAGGATTACACGCTCCAGAAAAGAGTCACAAGAAAGCAGAATAAAGCTGTTTTTTCGTGTTATACGAAACCCTAGCGTCGAAAAATGTTTGCTCTAGAAAATAGCCATCGTATGAATTAAGTACAAAAGTATACCAATCAGAAAAGATGACTTATTTTTAAGAAAAGGACTAGTTAAGAACACAGCATGGGTTAAAAATTAGGGATAAACAACACACAAAATTTCCTTAGTACAGCGCTAATAAAAAAAGATTTTTATATGGCCCGTTTGTGATAATCTAATAATTTGCGCCTCGCATAAGCGTAATAATTGGTCAAGCGAGTAGTTAAAATAACACAGAAATGTTTTTTTAAACAGACTCCTTCAAAACTTAGCCAGAGTGCAGTAGAATTAAGATGCAAGGAAACTGTGCGAAGCAACAAAAATGTGCAAACGCTTTGAACATATCCCGAGTTTCTCCGAATAATCAGCACGTACAAGAGAATCGACCACCAACCACTGGTTTACTAGCATCTCTACACAATCGATCTACCACTACACTTGATTTTAACGTTCGAATGTTCTCCCGGTTCGAAATAGCAGAGGTCTAAGAAACAGGGAGTTCTCTGGATCTGGGATGGATACTGATTGCGGCACGGTAAGGAGCTCAGCAATACGGACTGATTGCGCATTTGCTAGCTGCTGCATGGCGGATTACAAGCAGCTGTTACGCTTGAGAAAACAAATTTGCCAGCCACTCAGCCAGCCAATGCACAACCACCTCGGCTCAATCGGAGATCATCCTTTAATTCGGCAATTATCGCCTCTACACGCAATCAAGCAATTCCCATTTATTACCGGATGAATGCTTTCCTAAGTTCCTAGTGAACGAAGTTCCTAGTGAACGATTCTGTTGAAAGTCTGGAAAGAACACAATACAATTACAATGCGAACAAGAACACTATGGAGGAAGTTAACAGCATGTATGGGGAAGAACATAGCGAAAATATGCAATGAATACATAAACAAGAGTAGAGCACATCACTGGTACTTGTGGTCATCATCTATACGACTGCGGAGCAAGCGAGGACTCAGCCCGTCAGCGTCGCAACTTTACGTCCTATTCAACAATTTACTTTGTTCTATTCGTCGTCATAGCCGTTTGCAATTGTGTTAGACGTCTGATACGACCAGAAAAAGAAGACGAAGAGAACAATTCCAGGATTTGATTGAAGAAAAACACAAAAGGAAAAGAGGTAAGCACTATGCAACTAATAACAAATTGTATGAGTGTCATTCAAAAACGAGCACATAAATAAGTGAAAACACCAAATATATGATGTTCGAGAGAACAGAAGAGAGATGTCCGAATTGATTCGAGCAGAAGAGGATGGCATGATGGTGATGAATAACTTAGCCATCATTTCGAATGCGGGCATTGAGCGCTAATCACGAATAAACTGCCTTGGAAGGGCTGGATATCTAGAGATTGTGGATGCAGCAGGGTGTTTACGACATGATGGCGAGCCACCACGATGGGACAATCTGACGACGACACTACGTGAAAAAGACCCAATCCGACAGAGTGCAAAGGCCGAATCTGGAAAAATTTCCGGTGGAAAAAAACAACATCTTTAAGTTCTTTCCTCTAGGCTTACTACTTCTCTAGAGAAAACAATATTTGACATCCATACCCCAGTACAACTTTGGTAGCACACAGACCTTACACTCATAATGCTTATTGCTCCGTTGTTGGAGAGATCAACGAAGAAGGTGACCTCGAAAACCAACTCTAACTGTGTAAGCAATACGTAAACGAGATTGGAAAACGGTATTGAGATGCCATAAACAACTTTAGATTTGGTGGAGAATGGACTGCTATGTGCTACCCGGAGTAGAATTTAAGCTCCTTTGTTGAAAGTAAACAGGCTTACATTTTTTAAATGAATTCCAGAAAAAAGCGGAATTTGCGTCTCATCTATTTGGCGTCGGTTGTTGTAGTGGGTTTAACTTCTAAGAGGGATTCGTGCAGCAATGAGCAGGAAGAGGATTAGCTGGCACTCGATAACGGCGTGCTTACAACGACTTCCCACGGGCTCTCCGAACACTCTGGCCAGATTTTCTTGCCAAATGGCACCCGGAAGCACAGCACTCTGCATTAAGGCATTTCAAGACCTGAGATCATTTTCTTCCAGGTTCCTACGAAATATAACACACTACATTTGAAATAGCCGTAGCGAAGTCCTTACAACTGATACAGGACACCATTCCAAATAAGACACCTCATAAAAGACAAGATGACCAAGCACGAAGCCTGAATCCAGATGCGTAATAAACGTTTCGTTAGAATGGCGAACCAGCGAGGCACTCAATAACTGAGCGAGGGAAAAAAGATATCAATATTTCTTGTTCTTAGATATTAGTAAATCCTTTATTTTTATTTTATTATTTTTATTATTTCATTAATTTTATATCTCTTGTACTATTATATTAGTTTTATAAACAAAAATTTACAGTTCTCATTAAATAATCGGCTTCAGCAGATTTTCGATGTTAAAAAAGGTTCTGTATATCAAATACTAAGAAATGACCATATTCTCAGTACACAGGAGTGTTTCGTGACAATTCACCTCCTATAAAATTTATAAACAAATATAAGTCAATGACAAATTAATGAGGGAAGCGTGTCGAACAAACGTCTGAAAAAGAATGAAAAAGGACGTCTGTTGACTTCTGCCAACTTTAAGAGGTATATTTAGACGGCGCCAAGCAAGACAAAACGATGAGAACGAGTGTATTCAAAAAAGCGAAAGTACAACGCAGCAAAGTAGAATTACCTGGTAAGACGCTTTTTTATAATGCAACAAGGGGAACAGAGAATTCCATCTGGAAAAGACTCATTGAGAGTAAACTACTTGAAAGCTGAGGTAACAACTGAGCAGTGCTCCACAGTCAGCTGTTCGACTGACCGGACGCTGATAGTGGGGCGATCGGAAGAAGCAAGGATGAGCTCTGTTGGCGGGGTCGATTCGCTGTTCTTCCGACCCATGCCATTGAACGGATAACTTGGTAAGTAACGAATGGTATTAGGAGAAAATGGGTCTGGACAGCCTCTTTGCTATATACAACCTTCCATTTCCTTCTTTTAGGAAATGAAGATTTGGGGACAAAAAGAAAAGAATTTGTGAGTTGCTGTGCTATTACTACCACAACTTTTTTCTATCTTGTTGCCTACCGTTTTTGGCGCTGTAGGCTTCAACAAATGCCAACGACAACAAACACTAACACAATAAACCAAAAAGCAAACTATGGCGCTCTTTTAGAGAAAGGAATTGGAGCAAATGCTCTCCAAGCGTGAAGAAAAGAGCTGTGAGAAGTACCGAAGGTAGCGGCGGATCCGACAGCCGAAATCACGTCATCACTCCGCGTTGCCCAAGCAGGTGAATTCGCTTGACATGAAGCGGAACGAATTTTGCTATCGGGCAGCAGATGGCTCAGAAAGGATGTCGAATTCCAATTACGCTTTCAGGAAACAAATTCGACTCCTGCACGATATGAACAGACCGATTCATAGCGGAGCCATTCCAAAACTCGACGACTTCAAGAAAGCAATTCGTAGACACGATACGATGCACAGCGTAATAATTCTGTGGTCCAATTCATACTAAATCACATCATCGAAGACTGAGTATATAAAAGTTTCACAATGAAGCCATTCTTAACGACATTAACTGCAACTTTAACGGCTAGAAATATTCAGTCGTAAGTGGAATGCAGTGGACGGATTTTTCGAGGTAAAGGGTAAAAAAAAAGATAAAGCTTTCAGCGCAGACCAATCCTTGAGGGTTGCGCCATGCATTCAATTTCATTAAGCATCGTTTGGAGGTGACTGAATGCATATCTGGCCTTTACAATGACTCGTGGTGGCCTGCCAATTTATCGAGCCAGTGCTGCTATCCTCCCATACAAGTTTGGTAGCAATTTGCCGACTCCGGAGAGATGGAAGGCTTGGTGGGCCATGGGTGCGGGGATCGATTCCGCGAGGATTAGATAGAAATCGAGAAATCAATATTGTCAATACCGGATTTTAGCTGTTTAGTTGGTAGGGATATGTTCTTCTGATGAGTAAGAGAAGTGAGTAGCCTCAACTGAACATTTTAAACACCATGAAGAGGAATAACAAACTGAAAAGCTCATCACGTGGTGCCACCGAAAACTTCAAATATGTGAAAACTTGACTGGCTAGGAGATGGCAACACGACTTTGGCACTCGGACCTTCCTGCAAACACAAGCGGCATGGAATTATGAGTGCAAACGATGAAAAAGTGTCAATTCTTGAAACGACGGCAAGCAACCACCTCCATATGAAATATAACGATGAAATTAATTAAAAATAATAAGAATAATGGTAGTAATAAATCGGCAATACTATGCTAAAAAAGAAACCGCAACTGCTACCACTACTACTATTACAAAGCACTATAAATGGAAATAAAATTATAGAAATCTTCTAACGAAGACGGATTCAGAGGTTGGTATCAGCATAGAATGGAGATGTAATGATGCATTCTCGAGTCACTAAATCATTGACCGCAGTATAGATGATAAAAGTGAATGCGAACAGATGGCATTGGTTTATTTCAAAGGTCTAGTGCACTGAGTGAGACGCATGTAGCATGGAGATCGCATGAAAGCGGTCCGGCTGCGGGATAGCTGGATATCTAGCACTTCACCATCGTGCATAAGGAGCAAACAAAACAGGAAGCACGGAAACCGGTGGTTGGGACGGCAACGTTCGAAGGGAACCGCTTAGCTCCTAACAATGTAAAGTGCTACACGTCACCGCAGAGTCAATAATGAACCCACTGGACACAAAACGATCACAACACTCTGCTTCTATAAAATTCTCTGGTTGCTTCGTTACGCAGCAATATACTATGTTAGCAACGCACCTCCTACAAATAGGGTGGACATTTGGGTAAAGCATTTGACGGCTGCCATTCCTTTGGAAAGAACACTAACCCAACACCTATTGCTTTCACCAATAAAATAGATATCTCATCCAACCAATGCTTTTCTACTTGCAAGATCATCGACGTATTGTTAGTTTTTTAATAACGTAACGCAACATCACATCTACCACACTGTGCAGATCCCACTACTTCTTACATTCTAATCGCTTCCTCGCAGCCGCCATTTAAAATGGTTTTCGAACCTCGTTGTATATTTGTTGTAGGATCTCCTTAACGGCTTTCGTATTCGGCACGAATGTCGTTGAATGCTGGTCGGCTCGTATTCTCCTGGAATTCCGAGATAGTCGTGCTAGGGCCTTCTTGCGTGGATTAAAGGAAGTCAGCTGGACCTAAAAAATTTACCAATTTCCCAACCACGGAGGGTTTAGAGGCTTTGTAGTCCTTCATGGCGCAAAGTCAAACCAGAGTTATGCTAGACTGAGCAGTTGCACAACGAATGGCGTCGCTACCACTGTGCTACCCGCTCCCTAACATAATTTGTTGAACACAATTGTCGAAACTATTATTGCTGTTGTTAGAAAACTAGAAAACCATTGCAGCTTTCAAGTCAACACACTTAAAACATAGGAATATGAAAAAATGGTAGGCATACAAATAGAACAAGATAGAAGTTATCGACTTTCAGCGTAAGTGAATCCGTATTTGGGACATCAGAACGTATTGTACGCTCCATCGATTAGAGGCATTCATTCTGGGAAAACACTCTTGAACAAAACTATTTTCATATTAAGGCTCATGCATAATAAGGTAGTCATCTTCAGCAGTAATTGCTTATAGCGATTAGGAAAGTGCTTAGTTATAATCCCAATCTTAATCGTTTTTATTTACTGCCTACTCTCTTTAATGGCAGGGTATATTGCGAAATATAACTTCAATGATGCTGAGATATTTGCAAAACACCGCACCGCAAGTGTCTGCGGTGGGGAACGAACGCGCTATTGTCTTTTCCAGAAAGTAACGCGTTCACCACCACACTGCTGATTGCTAATGGCAGGGATCGATAGAACTAGCTGAGAGACAGGTAAAACGAAGGACCCGGATGGTTTGATGGTGAACACGTTTCTCCCCGGAAAGGACAATAGCGCGTTCGTTCCCCACCGCAGACATCCGCGGTCCGGAGTTTTGCAAATATCTCAGCATTATTGAAGTACTTAGTTGAGAAGTACAATGCAGTTGTACTGAAAGACAAGACATCTTCATCCTGAGAGATTTAACTAACACATAGGCGATGACGTTCCCCTATAGGAGTCGTAAAGAAAATAACGGTGCTTTCGTATTCAAATCAGTGTATCTCAGCTCGTAGCAAATCTTATCAATTATATTAAGAACTATTTCAATCTACCAACGTCTTCCTAAAAAAATAAAACTTTTTTATTTTACCAAAATAAAATTCCTTCTACTCTTGTGCTTCAAACTCACATGTCGGACTCAAAAGCAGATGAACAAGCGGGAGAACACCCTTTCGTTGGACATTTTAAAAACCTAAATTTCTTTATCGATTTTCTAAAAGCTTAAATTCCAAAAATCTTCAAATTTGAAGCGACACTGTATAAATTTATACAAGCGGTTAGTGACAGATCAAGATCTCTATGTATCTAAAATGTTCTTGTCTCCTGAAATCCTTTAGTAATTGAGATATACTGGTCTATTATTCGAAAACCAACTTCTTCGCAAAAGTGTTGATTCCACCAATGATTGGAGTAACAAAACCATCACAGAACGGTTAAGTCATTTCTGCTAATAAAAAGTACGTGAGTTAAGAGTACCCAAAAGAACGGTTTCGCATGGCTTTTACTTCGAGCTGTTTCATTCGTGACTGGAAAATTCTTCGTTGAATTCGTTAATCCTTATGGGAATAAGCTAAACAATAGGTACTGCTCCTTTTTATCGGCATCCTCTTTTTTAAGGATATCAATGAAGAAGGTAGATAGTAAACACCGAGTGTTTTTGCCTTAGCAAGCATCCAAGTCATTGAAGTAATGAAATACGGGCTTGTTTTATTAAACCATTTTTCACTTTGATGTTTAGACAAGAAACTAATAACGATCGCAGTAAGATATGAAATAAAGACGTAAAACAGGAACAAATAGATACTTGGATGAAGGACAGTGAGCACCAGTCACCATTAAAACGCAGAGATATTTCAGGGCCGTTCTAATAGCACACTAAGACATGCAGAAAGCGCTCAAACATTCGAAAAACTGCTCATATTGAGCTGACTGGGCGGGCTGGATGATGGGCGAATGTGATGGAGGACAAGCGTACGCAAAACATTGGCGGAAAGGACCCACCATGATGGACGCGAACCGACCATGCATAGAGAACAACGGGAACCTGCACGGTGGTATGGAGCCGCTCTGATGTTGTCATAGTGACCATCTCCTGCGCACCAGTGGCTCACATTAGACGGCGATGGCCACTCAACGAAACTCGTCCCAATAGACTCTCTGCATGAATTTTTTTTCGCTGCGTGGCTATAGTTCAAAATTACTATTTATTGATAATAGTCAACCCGAGAAATAAGATAGTTGATCTCTTAGCATATTAGTAGACAAGGTTTCTACTAGCTTGCCTTGACGACCCATCCGAACTGGTTGTGCAGGCCATCCACTTTTTCGGAGTCTTGCTGGTTTAGCCAAAGTGGTTCCTTGGAGTCCCGAGGTCAGCCAGGTCAAAACCTGCCCCAGGTCACCACCACCATAGGCAGCCGTAGCCTTTGCGGATCAGATTTGCCACCATGCGACCAGTTGGATACCAGGACGGTAGTGGATCCTGGTATTGACTTACTCTTATCTACGTTTCCTGATGGAAACGCCGGACTACTTCTCGGCTTCGGGGATCCTGCTGAGGGATGAATCTCTCCGCTCTACATCGCATCCTGACACCCAAGAACACCTCCTAACCAGGATGAGGAGATAAACCGTTGGAAAGACACAAGGTTCTTATAGTTCTTTATCGTGGATAACATCGTTCCTCTGAGGTCTGTTTCACCTCCCTCAGAGGAACGATGACTCAAGTCGAAAGTCTACAGCATCCTTGATATGGGGGTCTTTATGGTCGCCACAAAAATGAACAGTAATTTAGTAAATGGCCCTAAGTTATGTCCGGCTTTCAGTTCATTAAATTCCATTATGCGTTACTTTCAAGAGTTAATATATGTCTTCGAAGCCAGTCAGCAGAGCAAATCATTATGGAGCAGGATCTAACTGCATAATATAGAGCCAGAAAGACATCGGCAAAAAAAGTGGTGATGGTCACACCTAATATCCTAGGAGGGAATCGTTTTCTGCTACTACATGCACTTTCTCCTCCCTCTGCGCTAATAATCAATGGCTTTGTCATTCAAACAATCACTGCTTTTTATGACCTTTAGTAACAAACATATGAGCATCATGTGTTTTCAATGCTGAAGTTACAAGGCGAAAACGTATGGGGGCTTGTCGAACCCCTTCGGCAATCTCATAGATCCGTTTGGAGTTATATTCGACATGGCTAAAGATGAACTCTGAACACCGTACTTTGCCAAATAATATAAAAATTGATATTGAGAGTTTAATTAAGATGCAATCCAGCGGCCATAACATCGTAGAAACTAAGAAAGGTGTAAGAGATAATGTGAAGTATTGATGTGACGCAAGGAAGACCAATATTGACCTAAAAATTGGCTAGCAATATCTGACGAAAACGGCGCTGAAATTACCGATTCCGACGAGCGGATTGATAAACAAGTCTCTCAGCGACCTTATAAAGCTATACGTAAAACAATAAGGCTTAACTAAAAGTTGCAATAATTTGAAAGAACCTGGTCAACATGAAACTTTATTATCGGCATATCCGTTTAAATTAATGAAAGTTGGTGAAGATTTCGAGCAGATATGATATGTATTGATATGAAAGACAACGAAATCTTTTAACAGTTAAGTTAGGGAAAGAACATTAACACACTTCTTTGTGGGAGAAAGTCAAAAGAGGTCTTTAAAGCTACCTACCTCATAAACTTGAAAGAGCTCAGAACAGTGTCGTTTCGCAATGACACATTTCAGAAGGATGAGGTAGACTCTCACACTTGACATCACGAAAAAGGTGAAGGATAAAGGATAAAGCTCTCGGCGTTGATCAATCCCCGAGGGATGCGCCATGCATTCGACTTCACTAAGCATCGTTTAGAGGTGATTGAATATATATCTGGCCTTTAGAATGACTCGTAATGGCTTACTGATGTATTGAGTCAGTGCTGTTCTCTTCCTAGACAAGTCTGGTACTGATTTGCTGACCCAGGAGGAATGGAAGGTTTGGTGGGCCATGTGCGCAGGGATCTATTCCATGTCTGTGTTGCAGGGTGCCACTGCGCCACATGCGCTCTGCATGAAAAAGGTGGGAAAACTAATCAAGCATTTCCATTCTGCCAACCGTTAATAAGTTCTCAAAGAGACCAGAGGGAAAGAGTGGAAAAGTGCGCTTTTTCAAAACAGGCTTCCGTCTCTTTAAATCGAATATTTACTTAATTTTTTTTACACGATCCGTCTTCATCTCTGACGTGGGGATCTTGGCACTTCTTGAATCCGATATTTCTCCTTGAATCCACTCTCCACGTAGATCTTCGGATTTTTCGCGTGGATTCGGCTTCTGCCTAACGATTCACGCAGTGGTAAGCTTTTGCCGATTGCAAAGAGCGAGATGATCCCATAAAAGTTTAATACAAATTTCCGACCCCAGAGGGATGGAGATCTCGGCTGGGCAGTGGATGTCAATCCAGAGCCATATGTTTATTGAACAACATCACCAGCACTGCGTTGCAGCTACCCATAATATTTATTAAACCCCATAATTGAATGTGATAGCCCATACCAGTGATTATAGGTCATGAAGCAGCCAAATGTTTTCTTGAACATGTAGAACGAAAACTGAAAAGATTGTAGATATATTTTCAAACATATGCCCACATGACAGCAACGTACTCTCGCAACATGAATGAATAGGATACATTGGTTCTTATTGCTTGGAGAAGTGGCAGACAGAACACAGCCCTAACCACTTGAGGCGATTATTCATAAAGTTAAATTCAAATTTACAGCAGAAACATAAAATAAGTGTAAGGCTTCTCAAAAATGTGTTTCTAGAAGTTTAAAGTAACCTTGATTCCTTAAAAAAAGGATGCTGCATAAGTTAATCGATACAAAAATTTTAAGCTCATATTAATCTAGTACAAATGTTAATAATTTCTTCCTAAAACGAACAACGGTGCAATGATGCGAATTTTTAATGAAAGTATAAAGGGATGTCTTTCTTCAGTACCTTACTGAACATAGTGAGTGACTGGTTCGTTTGGACATAGGAGACTGGTTAATTAATCTTGCAAGAGCGGGGTCGTGTTACTTAAAGATGCTCCTCCGAAGTTCTACTGCCTCGGCAATTACTACTGCTCGCTCTCTTTCGACTTTAACTGGGCTTCATATCCTCTGCTTTTATTATCATAGTAGTGGTCAGGTTGGTTACTAATTATGTGGAAAACGATGTCTTCACAAAAGCCGCTAAGGCAAATTCAAACCATAATTTACGATGGTTTCGCCTTCTGAACATCACTTGAAGAAAACATCATAAAAACCACATTTTGGATAAAAATACCGAGGAAAAGTTTCGGAACGAGAGTTCGCATGCCCGGATCTATTCTTCAGTGGTTAGTTTTAGAACGAAAGAGTGAAGGCTACAAGAGCTGTTAAAGCTGATAACGGCCTAGTCAACCGACAGCCTTAGAGCATAGTACTTCTCGCAGCAAAAACGAGAAGAAGACATTACAGCATCAAAAAGCTGAAAACACAGATGGAGATATTTCAAGCAGCGGTTTTTTAATACAACGAGCATGAAAGGTACTACAATGAACACTTAGAGGCCGAACACGCAGTTACCAACAATATTGAAAGCTGCGCACCTAAGCAGTGTAAGTGGTAATAAAACCTTCAATACCCCGAAGTTTACTAGATTCATATCGTATTTCTAGGTCACCAAGAATTAGCCTAATGAACACAAAAGCTACAGCTTTTGTGACTATGACTAAATGACTAAAATGTGACTAATTTTTATTATTATCCAGCTGACATGTGATTTCGAAACGTTACTTTAAGGATAAAATATTAAAACATAAAAAACTCCCGGCATTGATCAATCCCTGAGGGACGAATCCGACTTGATTAAGAATTGTTAAAGGTGATTGAATGCATATCATATTTGGCTTTTACAATGACTCGCAGTGACCTACCGTTGTATAGAGCCATCGCTGCTACCCTCCCAGAAGTCTGGTAACAATTTCCCGACGCAGAAGGGATGGAAGGCTTGGTGAGCCTTGGGCACGGAGATCGATCCCATGTGTATTGCAAGGCAATTTCGAAAATCTCTAGAGTCGAGGAATAATTTGAAATCCTGTACCACACTAATTTGAACCTTTTATAATGAGATATATTAACTACTATTTTACAGTCGTAACCATTTTATTTACTGCCTATTCTTTTTAACGGCAGGATGTTTAGCGAAATATAACTACTATAATGCTGAGATATTTGTAAAACTACGGACTGCAGGTGCTTGCGGTAGGGAACGAACGCGCTATTGCCCTTTCCGGGGAGTAACGCGTTCACCACCACACCATGCGAGTCCTTCGTTTCGCCTGTCTCTCAGCTAGATCTGTTGACATTTGTAGAAGCTGTTACTATTCCGTTTAGGTGTCGAGTTGTAATTATCTTGGCCATGTAATTGGCGAAGTTCCTGTGATCGTTGCGACTGCTCTTCCCAGCCTCTGCAGCTTAGGCCATAATTTCTGGTCTTCTTCTCTCCTTGAGATTTTCCTTTATCGCCTTCCTGCATTGTTTTGCAAGTTCAACCTCAATAGGCGGTTACGTATGGTTCGTACGATTGCTCATAAGATTTGTCACCTCGTGTATTCTGGCGACAGGCTTATCTCGGAGACGTTGGAGCTCTCAGATTCTATAGCGTTAGCTCGAAGATGGTGAATGGGCTGACTGTACTTATCACTGATGTTATCACCAATGGTATCTTTCGAAAAACAGACGAATGATCTAGGTAAGTCCCAGTTTACGGTCGTTTTGGGAGTTCATTTTTTTTAAACTTAGCTGTTTTCCCTCCTTTCCGCGAGGAGTCTCGCACGAAGGAAGCGATGGTCTGATCCCATGCAAAATTTTCGGACAACAGCGACATTGTTTAGGTAAAGCCTTTGATTTATCATGATTTGATTTTTTCCGTTGTGGTACTGTCCATTGAGACACACGCACAACCACCTGCGAAAGCTGAACTTTTGGAATTGTGAGTTAACACGCATGGCCGTGGTCATTATGATAAACTCAAACAACCTCTGATCCTGCTGCTTCTATTCTAACTAGTGGGCTTCAGTGTACCGTTCTTCAGACGTTCTTTTGGATCAAATCTTACCTTTAAAATCTGAATAATGGCTTTATAGAACGTATGGTCTTCTTTGCAGGACTTCGCAGAGTCTATATAGAATGCTTTAACTTAGTGTAAACTTGATACCATAGCTTGACATGTGTGAATAAACAACGAACATTGTCGAAGACGGTATTGGCTCACATGTCTTCAATTGTAAACGTCTGATTCTGGTTGTTAGTTGTTCGAATGGATCAATGCTCATTCCCAGAGACGATAATGGCGACTCCGTTAACTCTTCTAGTATCGCATGTACCGAGAAGCAGTTCTTCTGTCGCAGTGATCATAGTGTAAAAAAGCTAGAAAGATAAAGGCATACCCATACGTAGTTATTTTTTCCGACGGATTTCAATTACGTATTAATTGGTCGGGCGTCCGTTATACACAGAAACTGGATGCACTAATAAGTTCGGCACTGGTCAGAGAAAACATACATTTTTAGCCTTTTCTGGCAAATTCCATATAATCTGAAGATAAAATCAATATTGTTGAAAGAACAACATCGGAAACTCAACCTGTGAGTGCATGGTTCAAAGGTGCTTTTTAAGCTCCTCATTTTTCAGGTTGCCTAAAGGTTACTTCTCATGCTTTGGGTTCCTTGCATAGACCAGGAACTAAAAACAAATTTAACACAGTGAAGAAACCTTTTAGTTACGTAGAATAATGATTCTTACATTTATTGGAAAACTAATGAAATTTGACTTCGTGATTGTCCTTTCTCTTATTATGTTTACCTTGCAAGCAAAAGAATCCGTCATCTAATCAGGTCAACTTTTAGCAGTTGCTGCAAGGAATACGGAAAATAGGAAGTTCTGTATTTCCTTTTTCAGTGTGTGCTATTCTGAATGCTGAAGTGGAATAAATTTTCCAGGGATTATTTCATGAAGCTCCGATTGATTTCGAAACCCGAATACCTTGAAGGAAATTCTGTTTCAGTTCGTCATCACGGCCACGTGATCCAAATTTAAGTGTTCGGTATTTCCATCCAGTATAAGTCATTAAATTCCTTTGACCTGGAACTGAAGCCATATTCTAAAGAAATACCAACGAGGCAGAGAAGATGATTAATAAACACGAAGAAATGAGAAAAAATATCGGACTACGTATAAATCGGATGAAGACCAACCGAGTTCATGGAAAACTCGTGGTTCGAAGGCGATCAGATCAAACTGAGTCGTTCCTCATTGCAGAGACCACCTTGTTCCTTGCCGGTTCATTGAACACGGAAAACACGCTGAAGGATGAATTAGTCAGATGGAGAGTAGCTTGAGTCGCATTCGGACTTTCAAAGAAGTCACCGACCAACTTAAGTGCCAAATATCCAAATATCCGCGCTCATACCTTCGATTCAGCAATCTTCCGAGAACTCTGTTATGCAGCAGAGATGTATTCTGAGATATAACTGGCACCCAGACACCTAGCAGGATTGTGAAACACTGACCCTCGAAATCTACCCTTTCTTCTTGAGTCTGGAGAACATATGTCGATAGCGAAGCAGAGATAATCCGGACAAATAATGAGAACGGGCCACAGATGGACGAGAAAAACTGTAGAGTCGACTCCAGGAGGATTGGATTCAAGAACTCTTAGGACGATCATCTACACTGACGGTAACGGAGATAGCCATTCAGGATTACTACTCGGATCGGTTCCGTAGCCACACCAACATCTTGGTATTGTTCAAAAAAGGGAACCTCCACGATATCGGTAACTTTCTTCAAATTGCCTGCTGTCTGTCGACTACGGACTTTTCACTCGAGTCATCCTGAACAGGAACGATAGAACAATGAACAAAGGATAGTCATGTGAGCAAGCAGTATTTCGAAAAGGATTCAGTACCATAGACCACATCCAAACGATAATAAGACTCATTGAAACACCCCCAGAACACAATAAGCCATTCTGTCCAACGTTTATCAGGTTAACTATGGATAGTTAAGATAAATTCAGTCGTGTACCATTTATTATCAACGACCAAACAGGTATCACCAACAACGTTCTGTATAAAAGAGCGTCCTGTGGTTGCTCATTCGAGCGCAGCTCCAGTGAAGGTTCAACTTGACGAGGAACACACCACTTCAAGAGAACGAACAACTGTAGACTATCGAATCCTATCACAGGCTCTGAATAAGACGTCGAGAAGTGAACGGAATAAAAGTTTTACAACAACCACGTTTAAGCTGAACAATGTAAACAAATGTATTGATTATTCAGATTAAAGTAATAGTTCAATTCGAATCCTTGATGTCTTCAACCAAAACATCAACCTCCCAAACAAAAATGACAAGAACTACATTAAAAACAAAAAGATTACCACTAAATGTGCAATCTCCTCAAACCAAAACATTTGGGAAGACCGAAATGGGCCGAAATCTTTATTCGCACATAACAGAAATCATGAGTATAACTTTGAAATAAATAAAGATTCACATTCTCGACAAAGCCAGCAAAAACACGAGAGTGGACAGTGTTGAGACGAATGACAAAAAAAAAACCTGTTTTTTATCTATACGGTAGGGAATCCCACAATAAATTAATTTTACAACCAAAGTATCCTTAATGTTAAGAAGACACACTACTGCACATATCACCAGATGAAACGAAACAAAAGATTCCAAGTAATTGTTGTCATTGGATTTGCGAACAAACACATTACTGATAGTGGACCATTCCTAAACTGCTGAGTCACTTGCTATAGTAGACACGGTAGTAAAGCGTCTTAGATCGCCAGAGTGAATAAGAGTTGTCAAATTTCAGGAGATATACACCTCTTCCAGGGTAGCTGTGACTTCCAGCATAGACCTATTTTCAGATTTGGATAGTAAATTAAATTTGAAAGGAAAAAAGAAATGAATAATGAACTAGAAACGGAAGAGATGAATTTAAGGAAATTTGGGAAAAATAAGGAATAAAAGATACCAGAACTCAGATAAAAGAAACCATAACCAAAGAGACACCTACTTCTTCATGACAATCTCTCCTGTATACAGGAATAATCTCATCCTGCCTTGGCTTGTTAGGGTCACGGAAAGCGCGCGGTGGTCCTCCACTTTCCACGTCTCCAAGCGCTGGATTACCACCTAAAAAAATGAAAATGTCAACAAAAAATTCGGCTTAAAAAGCGGTAATGAATATTGAGAAATCACGTATAACGTGAACGCTAAAAAGCAGAAGTAATCAGAAATAATCCAACAAATAGAAAGCTTCAACCACCTTGAGCTGGCAGTGATCCACCTTCGACGCCTCCAGCTGTCTCGTCATATTCATCCTCATCATCAGATTCACTTACATGAATTGACACCTATTAACGAGAACGGTTAGAATAATCCAGAACGCGAAAAAAGCATACTAAAAAGGATTTCGACCTGGTTGCTATCAGCAATCGTCCACTCAAAGTAAACACCAAAGCCAATATCATAGTAGTCCGTGGCGAATTCCCAAAATAGACATGTACCGTCTTCGTGAGTAGGCACACGAACCTAAGCATTCATTTTTTCCACTGCTCAGAAATGTCTAACCTACCCCAAATTACGCACGAAGATACTCAGAAGTAAAGAGAAAAGTTATCTAATTACGGCAGCCTGGATGGTTCATTGATTTTCCGCGGCCAGATAGTGTCATTGAGTATACACTAAGCTAACGCTCATAATCCCAGGCATAACGTCTTAAGCTGTGTTAAACGTTCCTACTTAAAAGAATAGGAAATAGTAATCTAATGCACTGCAACTAGCCACAAGAAGTCAAATTCTCTCCGATCAACAACTGCCCACGGTGGTAATATGGAACGGCATTAATGCTACCTTGGAAGTATAATGGGAACAACGAATAACTCAGTCAGTGATAAATGAACCACATTATATATACATATACATATATATATAAATGCATACATATATACATAAATACATTCTAAATCAACGTCTACTTTCCATAATCCTTTTTCCAAAGCATGAAATTTCCGTGAGAGAAAACGCATCCCAGAAATCTTCCTTTTGGAGTCCGAGTAACCTCAAGAACATGAAGAAAAGAAAAAAAACCCATGACCAGAACACATTAAAGTCGACTACTTTCAGGCCGAAAGCCATAAACTACACAAAGTAATTGAAACCGATACATAAAACGGGATCCCTGAAGTGTGACCGAAAAGACCCTCTTAACTACAACCCCATTTGTTTGTTTTGTGTACAGGCTTGTTGAGCATTTCAATGAAACTCAATCAGATGAGCAAGCAGGATTCTACTAAGGTTTCTACTAAGTTGATCATTAGTAAGTTACAAAGTTTTAGAAAAATATCAGAAGTTTCATCCGCCCACTAGTCTACCTTCCGTAATGCAGGAAATGTGTTCAATAACGGTAGAATGAAAACCTTCCTATCACCGCTCGTCAATCAATGTAGATGCTACATTTATGGGAGTTTCATATAAAATCTTCGTTTTCCAATGACATCGCCTTGTTTTAGATGGGTACTAGCGAAGCAGAGAGGATGATTAAAGAAGTCAAAAATGTGTGAGACGGAATAAGCGCTCTCCATTTTCCGAATAGACGGCCCTGCCATACCTTTGCTGCTATCAACAAAACAGACTACTATAAAGGGAATAGGTCGGTAGGAAAAGTACCGAATGCACGATTTACTAGGGTTATATTGCAAAATTCATAAGGAGCACTATTAAATTTTTCACCGATATTGTTTCACTTAACGGCATTTAATTGTTCATAATACCAAAGCAAAACATGGATATCAACAACAACCACTTCGTACTAAAATAATGAGAAATAAATAATGACACGACTTACAGTGACAGTTTCTCCGTATCCAACTTTGATGATACCTTCGCTTCCTTCTTTCTTTATTGTATTTTTGAATTCGACTATGTCCTTACGATTCCACAATGATGCAGGTGCAATCTCTGGATTCGCTAAAAATGATGGTTATCATGGAAGCAACAAAGAGAAAAATCGGCAAGGTGATACAACAATAAGAAGGACCAAAGCAAGCTGGGAACACAAGGTTCACAATTGCTGAAAATTTAAGCAACACACTTATAAGCACTTTAATAATATTGAATTTCTCTCTGAGAAAAACTCATTATTTCACTGCAAAGATACTTTCACACCAACAATAAACGCTACTACCCACTGACCGACGAAAATATGATGCGATCGGTTAAAATTTTCGCCGAGATTAAAGACTTTTCTTAAGCACGCGTGCTTACAAGCGAATCCACATTAACACAACAATAAAGAAAACTAGCAAAATCAAACAAGGTGAAGCACGATTCGAAAGTAACATTTCGGTTGTGCTTCAGCAGTACACGACTATATAAACCCACAGTGACAGAAGAGTCCCATTTGTGCGTGTACGGAGGACACTTCAAAACAAAAACGAATTAACACGGAAGGATTAAAGAGAACTGATGAAGCAGAAATGACATCAAAACAAGTACAAACATAAACACCTAACTTTCTATGGATCTGATTCTCGAGCTACACAGATCTGTGATAAGCGGAAACTGAATAAAATATGAGTTAGAAAACGAAACAGCTCGATCACAAAGATTTCGTCATTACTACAAATGAATGCTTACAACAGGAGTAAGATAAGAACCCAACAATGAACTGTTTAGATCCCTTCGCACTTTAACGTTTCACGAACCTCAAGCACAAAACTACTTCGAAGTGTTGAGCAATGCGTCTATTTACCGCAGACTTTCTACTACTACTTCCAAGTATAGGGAAACTTCAACCTTTCTCGTCGGGTTGGAAGCGTAAAATTGGCTCTAAAATTTTAAGAAACACCTGTCTGCGCAGATTAAAATGCATGAACTGAAAAATAAATTGAAAGTGAACCCTACAATTACCTATGCCAAATCCAGTGATTTTAATACTAAGTGTTAAGACGTGACGTTAATATAAAACTTTTGCGTTAGGAGAACTATTCATAAGATTCGGCACCTGTCAACAGACAAAAACCGAGTAAAACAACCGTTCTTTGCTTATGTGAACACTCGTGGAATATCATAAATTTAGATTAGATCCTGAAATATCCATCTTTCAGTAATGTGATCAGGATTCAGTGAATTAAACCACATCGCCATAAGGACCGCTTAACATACAATGAAGAGCAAGGAATCCACCTTGAACATCACATCCAACTTCCATAAGCACCGTAGAGGTGATGAATGCATATTTGACCATTGTAATGACTTGCGTGGGCTTACCAATGTACAAAAACAGCGATTTCGTCTTGTCAAACAAATCTTTTACTAATTTACGACACAAGAGAGATGTCCGGCATATTAAGTCCAGAACGTGAGGTCGAACAAACGACGATATGTATCACACGGTTCCATTCAAACCGGCAACTATGATAAACGCTAAAACTACACTTATTTTGTTAACATTTTATTTATTACCTACTATAATTTCTCATGACAGGGTATTATGTGAAATACAACCATAATATATAATAGCCTCAGCTTAAGTAGGTTCAATGCCGATTTGGGGCCCCAAATCAATCCTGTTCACGGATGATTGCTGATGAGATAGTAAATAGAAAACTAGCTGAGAGACATGCGAAACGATTAACCTGAATGGTGTGGTGGCCCCCGGAAAGAACGGCAGTGCGATCGTTCCCACCACAGACACTTGCGGTTCGAAGTTTTCCAAATCTCTCAGCACCATTATGATCCCATTTATTTTTTCTCTTTTTGCTTTATTCTATACGACCCGTCTTCACATCTACTGTGCGGATCCCAACACTTCTCACAATCGCTCCAACTCCTAGGATCCATCATCGGCGAAGCTTTTCCAACTTTTACGTGTGGCTTTAGCTCCCGCTCGAGGATCATCATTTCATTCCGAACGTCGTAGAACGCTTGTCGAGTCGATTTTCTCTGGAGTCCTAAGACATGCAGACTGGAGCGTTCCCAGTTGGATTGCAGAGAGTGATTTTTTCCCGGACGAGTCCGGTACTAATTTCTCGACCCCGGAGGGATGACAGGCTTGGTGAGCCCGGGGAGGGATTGAGCCAGCACCGTGCTCATGATGAGCGGCATCACTACCATTGTCATAAATGCTGGCGTAAAGAATTCGGAATGGTATAGATGTAAGAGCACACAAGAGTTCTCATTATATGGACAAAATTACTGCTAACAGAACATGTCATAAGACAATAAAATAAGTTTTTAACAGACTTTTAAACAGTGTTACATTACAACATCTTCCCCTGCAACGAAATGCCGCATGAACACATCTTTTTCCTTGCCAACCTCAAAAAATGTGTATTTACCCTGGCGAACTGATCACCTGTCACCTGTAGTCCCGTTGATCGTCGAGTGACTCGAGCGGGCGTCAGTAAATCTTCCATTCTTCCCTGTCGCGTGCAAGAGTAGCCCAGTGGGTTCTGCCCGCTCTAGGGACTTGTCGAGTATCATATCTTTCTTCAACGCTCTTTGTGAAGAACTCTGACCATCGGGCTCCTGCAGTACGTTTGACATCTCGAGGAATCCAGTCACTAACGGCTCTTGTCCATCGGTTGTCATTCATACGCATTAAGTGTCCGGCCCAGCTTATCTTCGACTGTTTGGCGTACAGAACGGCATCTTTAATTTTTGGTCGTTGACGCAGATCGGAGCTTTGGATCCCAACCCTTACTTGTGTGGAACGGGATTCTCCTAGCATCGTCCTTTCGACTGTGCCTTCCATAACGCTGAGTGACCTTTCATCCTGGTTACGCATCGACCAGGTTTCTGACGCATACGTTAGAGCAGGAAGTACCGTTGAGACGAAAAGGTGGCCACGGAGTCGGGCGAACTGATCATAGCAAGCAAATATACGAAATGCCCTCAGAATATTCTGGAAATCTTGTAAGACTTCATTCCAACATAAATTGTAGCAAAAATAAAAGATATCAAGGACAGAAACTTACAAGGTAGGTCATCCCCAGGCTCTTCATCGCTAACATCACTGTCGTCGTCACGTGCCCGCTCTTCATTGGCGCGTTCAGCTGTAGACGTTGGGACACGTCGTTCGCTTTCAGGAACTGCAGCCTCGGCGTGTTGAGCGTAGACCTAAACAACAGTGCAGTAGACCGCATTCAAGCATCAATGTGACATCTATCTGAACTGCTCTCTTCATTATGTGAACGAGGATTTGAACAAATTTCAACGGCTCTTAAAAAACTCAATACTTTCAAAAATAAGAAAATTCAATTGTTAGAATAAAGTACTCGCAGCTGTCTGTGAAACCGATATTTAGTACAATATGTGGAAGATTTAGAAGTAAAGCATATTATGAGCGAAAAATTCTACAAAGAAACGACAAGGTACTAAAACGTGGAGATGACTTCCGGTTTTCAACTAATTTAGATTACTTTAGCTTTAACTTTTATTTACTGTTTATTCCTTCCTCATACCAGGGTATCATGTGAAATAAAACCACAAGAATGTTGAAAAATGAGGAAAACTCGGAACTTCAGGTGCAGTTCGAACCACGATTACTCTTTCCATAGGCTCACATGTTATCCATCCACGACATAAACCGACGCTCTTGCTTCCCTGCCTTTCTCTCTGCCAGTTTAAACTTAGATTACACATATCGTCTAAGCAATATTGTCAGTCGAAGTACAAGTAAAATGCCTACTTATTGCGGTAAAACTCCCATAGAACTTGTATTTATTAAACTTCTGTCAACAGTTTTAGCTGTGAGTTATTCCTTGAAGAATTTCGAAGTAAAGATTCAACTCGTTTGAGAGGGAGACGAATGACGCAGGAAGCGCTTTGAATGAGTGAGAGTTTCGTATTCGAAATTTTTCAGTCTTAAAAGTGTTACTTTTACAACGTGGACCAAGTAACCCAGGTGGAAAACGAGCCACTTCTTAGCGCACTTTGCCAATCTCTTGACAGTCTTTTGTAATCTCTTGCCTCCCGGCCTTTCTCTCTGCCAGTTTTGCATGGACTCACTAACTTAACGCTTACTTCACCACCTGTGCAAAGCATTGGGTTGTTTGGATAATAAGGTAGGATTTGCAACACTATTTTTTGACGTGAATGTTTTTTTTTCCACAATTTCACAATTACTCGAAACATTGCAGAAGAACTTGGTGTAAGCATTCCAACTGTTTGCGAGAATCCCAAGAAAGTTTCACGTAACACACCACCTCTTTCCTGTCCTTTGGCACATAAGTAACAGCGCACGGTCATGTGGTAGGGAAGCTTTTGATTAGATATTTTGAATTTGAACGTATAAAAACACTCGGTGTTACACAACATACATTCAGGAAGAAAGTTAGGCATGCAAGACACAAGTCCACCACAGTGACAATGCACACATGAGTCATAGATAATTTTAACGTGCTAGAAAATAGCTGAACCTTCCAATACTTTTCAACTTGAAAAAAAATCCAAACAGTTCTAAGTATAATATTAAAATACAAACCTTTGCCAAAAAGAGATAAATTTATTATTCTATTAAAGTGGAATTTTAATCGCTGATAGCCCAAAAAGTTTTCTGTTCAAGGCTGGATCTACAAGTAGCACAACAGTTGGAAAAGTAGCACTTTTCAAAGAGGTCCGATTGATGCTCCTTAAAATATTACTTAGGTTTACGATGACCCTCCTTAAGTCAAAAACTTGAAATTGTTAAATTTTTTAAGTCTCGAATTAAAAAGGTTTAAAAGAAGAAGGAAAATTTATAGAAATCGCACAACTTCAGAACGAGAGGTGAAAACCTCTACTGTAAGTCTTCCAAATTCCTAAATCCGCAAGCGCTTAAAAATCATCAGCAAATATTAAAAAAAACTAGCATAGAGCCTTATGAGTCAACTAACAATGTATCATTTAAAGCAAAGACGTAGAGCGCAGCAATTAGAAATGCCCTGTCGATGCACGGTATAATATTGGCATGATCGTTGGTTCGATCCCATACCATTGCTTCGGGGTCGCTAAATTGGTAGCATACTTATCTGGTAGGGGAACAGCACTAACTCGATAAATCGGTAGGCCACGCCGAGATATTTATAGGCTAAATATCCATTCCGTCACCTCTATCGATTCTTGATGAAGTCGAATGCATAGTGCATCCGTCAGAGATTGTTCAACGCTCAGAGCTTTTCCTTTACTATTAAAAACATCAAGATGCAACACTTCCCTATGCACAAATTCCTAAAATAAACAAAACTCTCCGATATTTCCTTCCCTTCCTTCCAATATAAAGGAAAATATGTTAGATAAAAAAAAACAGACCTGCGACATGTACTGCTGATAGTGTTGCTCTTGAAGTTGCCGGATGAGTGCAGACTGCTGAAACAACAGGTAAAATGAGAGCAATGTATGTTTTAATCATGGTCACCAAAACGGCATCTCGCCTTTCCCTTCACTGACAAGAACTTGAACGGGAAGCGCCAAGTGGTTATCCACTGCCACTGGCGTCTAACGGGATGAAATACGAAAAAAGTGTTTGTTTAGCCGCGTCTCGTATTTGAGCAGACCTACGATTTCCACCAGTTTATCTTCCACCTTTCCACCAACAATTACAGCAACACTTGAAGTCGAAAAAAAATTATCTAGCACAAGCGCACTTGGTAATAATACTAGAACGTGAGTCATTGTAGTATACACAGAATCTCATTCACACCAATTTCGACAAGGCAAAAAACTTGGAAAAAAAATAATGCACGCTAGTCAGATAAAACATGTGATAAATTGTCTTTTCGGTTTGGCTGCACTCCACACACGATGAACTTATATCATTGGCAAATATCTGGTGAAACTCCATTAGACCACGAAGTGCTGTTTAGACGAAGTCAACTGACCAAAGGAATCTAATTAACATATGAACGTCAGATTTGAAAAAACTTATTCGTAGTATAAGCTCCAGTCTACGAACCGCAATCACAAAAACCCGATTTTAGAAAGCACTTTGCAACGTTCTATCACATGGTCTCGTCTGTAGAGGCAAGAAGACAATCAGCTGTTGTTGCCGTTCAGCGTCGAACCCTCGTTTTACACATTTTCGAACGATGGACTGCGGCAGCGATGTAAGCCGTTACCATCGTTCCTCATCGCGTCCTCCGCCTAATCTTATGTCTGTTTGATCACAAATCGCAGACGTACCTATTCAAACCACCGTCGTCACAGTGTTGTCCCTCCCCAACAATCTATTTATACACGTACACCGAAAGTTGTAAGTGTTGCAAATGTACATCATCAAATGTAAGTAATACCATGTCATCCGATAATGTTATTTAGGGATACTTCATCTACTAGCACTATAAAGTAGATTCTCGCACTAAACAAACTTTTAGCTCAGGATGTATTTATTTGAGAAGAAACTAGTAGTTGCTTTCTCGATATTACTGAATGCTTAAGTAAAGATCGGTTCCATGAAAAGCACAAAAAATGGACCAAAATCGTAATGAATATATCAGCATATCTTAAAAATCGACTTTTACTAAACCTGCAGGAAAAATCAATAATTTTCTATATGACTACGCTGGCATGGGGTTGGTATAAACACGCTGACACGTTATATAGGAAGGCACCACCGAGTAAAGTTTCCCATTTGAGCAATATATCTACTGGATTCGATTCTACGCGACTACGAAGACGCACATCACGGCAAAGACCAGCTTTGGACCATCGACTCGGATCAACGAGGCTATGAAGAAGGCGAAGGCGCCGAAACATTAGCCGGTTCTAAATCAGCCTTGGGCTAACTTAATCAAATTGAAAGTTATATCACCACAGTTGACATCATTTAGAGAGCAAGCTAAGCAGCACCTCCATGTAAACCTGCTTAGTCCAGAACACTCAAAATAATGCACTGTGAGTTCAATGTTTACTTTTTGTTTCCTGCCTTCTATAATTTTTATGGCAGGGTATTAAGCGAAATAGAAACAGCATTATTGCTGAGATATTTGCAAAACTCCGAACTGCAAGTATCTGCGGTGGGGAACGAACGCGCTACTACCTTTCCCAGCGACTAACGCGTTCACCGTCTCTCAGCTAGTTCTATTGATCAGCGCCATCAGCAATCACCCGTCAACGGGATTGATCTGAGGAGCCCAAATCGGCAACGAATCCCAGTTAAGCTGAGGCTGTAATCGATAGAACTAGCCGAGAGACTGGCGAAACGAAGGACCCGCATGGTGAACGCGTTAGCTCAGGGAAAGGGTAATAGCGCGTTCGTTCCCCACCACAGACACCTGCGGTTCGAAGTTTAGCAAACATCTCAGTAATACTGTGAGTTCATTTACTTGACGTCTAAAAGTCGTTTATGTTTTCTTTGACAATGTTCTCCAGACCATATTAAATTTCTAACTATAAGAAGAAAAGAGCGGCTGCCGTTCATGCTGGATAGGGTTCGACAATGCTGAATCACGGTAACCAAAGTACAAATTGTGTTTGTGGTTGATACATTTTGAACTGCCCAATCCTATTCGTATCACTAAGCTCAAAGGGAATTACTGAATTACTTACTGATTACTAATTACTACTGATGTACAATAAAGTCATACTTACAAATCAGAGCGTGGTAGTTTAGTCACACAGCAAATTAACGGAATGAAAACATTGGGCGCTGTTGCTATTCTCAGCGATGATTATCGAAATTTGCTCACTTACATTGGTCCGATCATAGTGAGTTAGGGACGTATGACGATAAGTTACCACACTCTCTTTTAGTCCTACACAGTTTCAATAGACGCTTTATCGAAAATCAGATTCGATAACCTGCACATGTAAATGTCTTCCCCATCTTTCAATACCATTCTTAAGATAATTGTATATGGACACACTCAACAAAGACTGCCTGTCGCAAATATTCCTAAATCTAGACTTTACTGAAAGAGTCCGACTTGAACATGTTTGCCGTATGTTCCACTATGTGCTGCAGGTGAGTGGACTGCCGGTGAGTCATTCAAAACCATATGGATAACAAAACATTTTTTAGCAACAGTCCACGTTTTCGGATACCGTAATATTGGATATTTCACAGTTTCTCATAAACACTTCTACTGATTATTACCAACAGGTTAGCGCCTCTAAATAATGTAGTTCAAGACGAAAAACTTATTTAAAAGCAGTTGTGACGATTTGCAAAACGTAGTCGGCAATAAACTAAAAGTTCAATTCTCAGTTAACACTATTTGAGCGTGAGTGTTAATCGTGAACATTTTCGTTTCCTTGATAGTATGTAGCCTTCATCGCTTACCGCTTACTTCCATGGTGTTGTACCACACAACATTTTGATCTTTGGCAAAACGGTGATTAAAATTTATACACCTGCTTTCGATAACACATTTATTTTGCACTGAGACATGTGAAATTGAGTTCGTAATAGCGGCACTTTGTCAAGGACAGTCTGAGCTTTTTGCCTACGGTAGTGGGAGTAATTACGAGATGCGGTTCTTATGTGGAACAGCTGAGTTTCGGTCAGAGATGGCTACGCATTTCTCAACCAATTATCGACTGTATTGCCAAGTGAGCCTTAGTTTTTATCTCTCTAAAATATGCCTGATCAGATGTGAACTCATTATATCAAATACAGCAATTGCAATCGACTCAGTGTCGTAGATTTTGGAGCCGTAATTTTGGATGCCGATCTGAGTCCCATATTGGATAGGATGGCGCCACAACTACAAGAGTTCTCATTAGAGGAAACCAGCTGGGTCAATATTGAATATGCTGAAAAGGTGAAGCGTATTCATTTTTGTGACCAATTAATGAATTTTAATAAATCACGAACAATCAAGTGTTTGTGCCATAATACATTGTGGCAGATTACTAGAGTACTTGCACATATTAATATTCATTGTAATGAATATTATGCGTGAAATATCTAAGGATTGCTTTCCTAATTAAATTTGTCAACTAGTACCTGAATCGACATCTGGTCATTGAATAAGGTTATCCTGTTTCTTCGCAGCAAGGTCATCTAAATCACAAGCTCGATATTTCGATGCTCACGCCAAGTTTAGAGTAATCTTAAGCCGAAGGACAGCCGACTTAGGGATCTACAGCTATTTTTCTTTCGTCATACAAACAGAAAAAGCGTAGAGGAAAAAACTTTGCCCCTTCAGTGGATGGAGCCGAATTAACGGCTATGCTGTGTGAATGAGGCAGGACAACGCTCCCTTCTTGAACTCCAGTACTTGTACTTTATAATTTTTCATTTCAAATAGCTTTCTGATAGCATTAGTGGTTTGCGATTACTACTTACTGGTTGTCAATGTTTTATATTTTAGGTGCAAGAATATTTCAAATATATGAAGAGATTACGGAAACTGAATCTTCGTTCTGCTATGTTCCGACTTACAAAACTTAACGATTTACCAACAACTTTAGAGTAGGTGCTTCTCCCTTAAGTTTTTCATATGGCAAGCTGTCGCAAAATCACAGAGTATAAGACAACCACGACCTGAATAATAAAGACATGAGTTCCCAGCTTCAGTACATTTGTGAATATAGTAATTTTCCTTTACTTATAGGTATCTGGAAATCGGCGGCGCCCACTCATTCCCTTCGGAAGTACTTGTTCAATTCCTAGAAAACCATGAGCAATTAGAACAACTTCACGCGTCGCCTGTTCCAGTGCTCGATCAAGATATTATTTCGGCAATAAGCTCAATGAAGAATTTACGGCACCTCTCACTCGGGCATTCGTACAACACTAACCTGCAATTCAACGAACTCTGTAATCTCACGAAGTTGGAAAATCTTCATCTGAACGTGAGCTTGGCGGTTTTTAATCGAAGTTAGGTCCCAAATAAGCTCGTAAATCTATTAAAACATGTCTTAAAGTCTACAGAGTAGTTCTCGGCGACCGGAAATCTCTCCTCCTCCAGCAAAAGCTGAATTTGGAATCCAAGAATTTCTCCGTGCTTACGACATAGTCCTCTAGTCAAAAGCGTCTGAACGGTTGAGGGGATCTGAAGCGCCGTATCGCAGCAATCGGGAAGCTCTATGATCGAACCCGCACGGTACATTGCGGTGGATGGTAAACTGAACCCGACGCTACAACAACTACTACGAAAATCATCTGCGTTTGATCGAAATTTACCTCATCAATGCAACCAGAAACTACTATTTCTTCTCCATCAGGATCACAGAGCTAACTCATGTTTAGAATAGTTCCATTAAAAGTTTGAAAAATCATGCAAGTTGACGTTGTGACAAACAGCTTCCTCACAATATGCAGAAGTAAACCAAAGGAAAACCTATCCCATTTGTGACCACCCGAAAAAAATGTTCCACATAAATTGAATTTTACAACTTGTCAACCTAAAAGTACACCTACTTCTACATGTTCTTTTGAATTACTCGTCGAAACAACAAGAAATTTGACTCTAAAATTTTAGTCACCTCTCCCATTTTTGTACCCATAAAGCTTTCTCAGATCCGATAAGAAATTGCAGAAATTGGACACTTTCCCCAGCTGAAGTCATGATTGTGAAAAGCACAAGTTGATAACACTGAATAGTCACAAAATAATTTTGTGCCGATATGTTTTACAACACACCTGGGATCGATCCCCGCTCCCCAGGGTCACCAGGCCTTCCAACCCTTTGGAGCGAGCAAATTGGTACCAGACTTCTCTGGGAATATAGCAGCGCTATCTCGATACATCGGTAGGCCACAGTCATAGTAAAGGCCAGATATACATGCATTCGATCACCTCCAACGATGCTTAATGAAGTCGAATGTATGGCGCATCCCGCAGGTATTGATCAACGCCGGAAGCTTCACCCTTTTTTATACTTTCCAAGAAAATTTAACTAAAAGCTGGTGTTCTAGAACTTTCGACAAATGAACGCAAACAGCATGAAAACAATACCATTCGTTTTAGACATACAATTAGTTCAACGTTTACGATGCATGTATGAATTTGCATCGAACTATGCAATATAACTTGAAAAACCAACTATCAATTAGCTTTGGAATTATTAACCAACTTATATTATACCATCTTAAGAATTGAACTTAAAATCAAATATGCGTGTTAAAAATCCAAAGTCAGCTCGTGAGGGAGAGATCGTGAGATAATGTGTAGGTATATCTAATGTGGCATCAAAACATAAGCAAACCGAAAACACATGCTTAGGAAATTGTGGTAGTTCTCGAACAAGAACATAAAATGATTCTTCCTTTTCAGAATATTCACGGTTTAAATGATACATCTCTTCGCGTCATACTCTCCCGAGTTCAAAACATAGAACAGATCTCATTGATAAACTGCAAGAACATACTCGACTACACAGCGCTTGGTTGTTGCGTTCAATTGCACTCACTGGAGATTCGGAACACGATGCAACTCGCCAATGAGGACATCTATGAGCTCTGTACATATGGAAATCTTAAACGCCTTATTCTTTCAAACTGCTTTAATTTTTCTTCTAGAGGAGTGAACATTGCACTGATGAGATGTCAGCTGAAAGAGGTATGTGCAATTATGGCCATTTATTTATTGCCATTACGTCCAAAGTCTCGATAACACATTGTTTAGCCTATGTTACCTTACTTCACCCTATGCTTACAAAGAGAGAATAGAACTAAGATTCACGAAAAGCTGTTCATCACAACTTAGACTAACACATTCCCGACTGTAGGCATTGAACGGATTGCATGCAGTTGCTGAATATAACAGCGTTTCTAGTCTTTAAAATGAGTACAGCTGAACTCCTAATGAGCATAACTCTAATTGCTAAAATCACTAGAACCTCAGATCTTTAGCAATACTGCCTCGCCCATGTTTAAGGAAACCTAATTTATGCCACTGTACTAATACTTTTAGACAATAAATTATAGTGAAAAAACCTTAAAAATTCCTCTACAGGAATAAGTCAAAGTCTCTTCTATTAAATCTATCAATCCTTCACTCCTTTCGTGTCTGAGAAAAATTGTCGATCGCCATCGAAAAACCAGCATTGTCGCGATTGGCCAACTAGCAAAGTGTCATTTCTATGTTTGACAAGATCGTATAAAACACGATTATAGAAACAGCTTAGCATAATATAAGCTTTTTCACTTTTGGCTCAATTGTTTACACTTTTCTCACATCTAAAGAACATCGTGTAGCATCACCATCATCACACCATGTTAACATCCTCATTATATTGATCCTAAAATTCCTAATGTCTCAGTCTTAGTTCAGCAAGTTAACGAGCCGAAGAGCATTGCATTGTCTTAGGTACAAAGAGTGCTTAGTTAGTGACAATCTATTCATAATGTCAACTTTTTTTTAATTTACTGCCTATTACAATTTTTCATAGCAGAGTATTATGTGTGATACAACCATAATGATGCTGAGATGTTGCAAAACTGTGGACCGCAGGCTACGGTGGGTAACGAACGCGCTATTACCCTTTCGGAGCACTAACGCGTTCACCACCACACCATGCGGGTCCATAGTTTCACCTGTCTCTCAGCTAGTTCTATCGACTACAGCCTCAGCTTAACTGGGGTTCGTTGCCGATTTGGGCTCCACAGATCCATCCCGCTGACGGATGATTGCTAACGACGCTGATCGATAGCGCTAGCTGAGAGATAGACGAAACGAAGGACTCACATGATGTGGTGGTGAACGCGTTAACCCCCGGAAAGGGTAACAGCGCTTTCGTTGCCAGCCGCAGATACCTGTGGTCCGGAGTTTTACACATATCTCAGCATTATTATGGTTGTATCTATTCTTACTTTCAGTTGACGATCAACAAATGTGCTAGAGTGACAGATGAAATGATGTACACTTTGGTGTCCACACAGCGGGAACTGGAGAATATTTCTATACAAGAGTGCACAGCGATCAGCAGGTAAACAACAATTATAACGCATTCATTCGAATAGGGGACATTCGCACTGTCGTGTGAACCCTCTTTGAGAATCCTTTGTGAAACATAAAACAGGATATAAACTAAGGCGTAGGGGAAGTTTATACGAAGGTGCTTCTAAGGACCTCGTGTAAGTTGAACAGTCTAAACAAATTCAGAAGGAAATCATTGTAGAAAAATTTACAAAAAACTTTTCTTTGCGAAGAAAAATTGAAACTCTATAGTTTAGGATAGAACGGTTGCTTCATAGTACTTTATAATTTATTTTCCATCGTTTAAATGAATAGTAAAGGGCTATAAACAAGAGAAGAGAGTCGAGTCAGTATTAAAAATAAAACTTTCCGATGAGAAGTTCACATAATTAATAGAACATAGTACAATAAAGATGAGGTGGTGATAACGTTTTATTCCATTTTTTTAAAATTACCTTTTGATATTATCGTAAACTTGTTTACATGTTCCCAAAACTTCAGCTGGAATATTCCGGAAAAGAAAAGTAAAAAAACTCTGGAAACACCTTTACACTGGAAGCCTTCGAAATACGAAACTACCACATGTGTGTGAAACGTTCAAAAACTGATGCCATATATTTAGCTCACAGTGAGATTTTCTGGGGCTGAAAAGTTGTTACATTAAAAAACTGTACTAGAAACAGTTTTAAAGAATTTTGAGAAAACTTTTGAGGAAGCAAGCGCACAGAGAAACGCTGCCTTACTGAACCGTAAGGTGCACCACCTCCGTGAAAACGTATGTTCACTCAAAAAGAATATGTTTAGCAAAGGAGTTTCCGCGTTGGCATGGCTACGAAACATTCACTTGTTGCGTGAAGTGGATGTATCTCGGAATCGCAACGTCGACGACACCGTTATCCGAAATCTACACACCGCTTTAGTTACTTCGGCAAATCGTTGTTCAGTATTAGCTGGTGATACGAAGGTGAACGAGGAGGAACAACCAAACAAGGTGATACCTTATGTCTCATCCCCATAAAAAAAAAAAACTAAAAAGCAAGGTTTCATTCCAATGTAAATTACAAAATTTAGCGGGAAAATTTCGCCATGATATGCTGTGTTAGATATGTTCGATAGTCTACTAGAGGACATAAATAATCTACTTTGCAGAAATTGGTCATATACATTTTCGACACAAGCGTATCTAGAGATGTTGAAGAGGAAGTGAAGGACTGGATAACATTATGCTGATAACAGCGAGTCATTGGTGGATCTACGAACATTACGTCAAACGCTCCAACTACGCCACACAGCTATATTTGTCGCGTAGACAGTAAAGAGACTGTTTTTATCAAAGGTCCATAGCACCTTAGTACTATCAACTACAATAAAAAATTCGAAAAATTCAATATTTTTGGTGATAATAATGCTGGTAACATCCAAATTAAGAAAGAGGGTAGAAAGCATGACAGAAACCAAAATAAAGGAACGAATTTTATACGATGTACCTGTTCAGGCTGTCCAGGAAACTGTTGTTGGGCGTATGCACTAAACTGATGGAATGTCTGCGCGTTGAGAGCGTCCTGGATTTGCTTTCTGGAAAATTACTAGCAGCGATAAATACCATTAGTTACAGTAACATTTTCAGAAACTCTGGTGATTAAGAAATCGTATCAAAGAACGCGGTGATTTCGAGACAAAACCACTGCATGAAATTGGTACAAATTTGACTTAAATGATGAAACATGTCCAAAGTACATATAGTTAACAAAACAAACAATGGAAACCCCAACATTTCAAGGAGCTTAATTGGACAAGAAATCGCGAAAGAAACAAAAGTGTTTCAACAACAGCCTACTCTTCAAGAAAGGTTGTGTTCAATGGCGCAGTAACCTACTACTACACGACGAAATCCGTAAACACCGAAAAGTGAAGAAAAGTTTAACAACTGCAACAAGTTCAATCAAACAATGCACTTTGTTAATGAACTTATTACTAAAGTAACTTGAAAATGAAATCAAACCAGCGTACTTTTGTGCTTCAAACACTTCCCAGCTCACGGTCTGTTCCGATCGCACACTCAAATCCAATTGACGCAGTTCGGAGCTCTCGCTAAACAGAAAATCGTGTGACATGATGGTTACCATAGATACAAACACTAATTCAGTTATTCTCGCATCTCCATCTCTACTAAGGAGTTGCTCGAAAAGAGAAGGAAACTGGAGCTTGATCCTACTCTAACACGTTTAACATGGCTAATAATAAATGCCAGTTGCAGAAGAGGAAGATCTACAACGGTGCAAGTAGAAGAAAATACTGGAAGAAGCAGAGAAAAGAAGCAGTATGAAAAAATGCCACCGGGACTTGTGTGATTATAATGTTCCGCTGACAGCCCTGTTAAACGAAGATGGGATCGTCAGAAACTCCCGCCATTATATGGAATTAATAGCGGAAACGGTCCACACTAATCTTTTCCGTTCCACAATTCCAGTC
The DNA here is from genome assembly GCA_900624975.1 of Angiostrongylus costaricensis. NCBI lineage: Eukaryota > Metazoa > Nematoda > Chromadorea > Rhabditida > Metastrongylidae > Angiostrongylus > Angiostrongylus costaricensis. Next base: position 67,947 of record UYYA01000103.1, read on the forward strand.
TAGGGCCCTACTATCCTCCGCTGGAGAAAACCACCTGGAATTCTTCCATCGGAGGTTCGAGTTGCGATACAAAGCATGAAAAGAGGCACAGCTCCAAGACCCGATAATATCACTTGCGATTTCCATAGCGCTGGAGGCCACAATTTACACGTACATCTCGCAGATCATATGACAGGCTACCTTCAAAACGAAAAAAATTCCAGACCGGTGGAGGGCGTTGCGCACGGTCATCCTGCCCAAGAAAGGAGACCGAAGCGATTTTCGTAACTATCGCTCCATATGCTTGTTAAGTGTACTCTATAAGCTCTTCACGAAGATTATCCTCTCGCGCATATCAAGGACATTGGATGAGGCGCAACCAGTCGAGCGAGCAGGATTTCCAAAAGAATTTTGCTGCATGGACCACATCCAAACCGTGTCCAGGGTCATCGAAGTTTGTCAGGAATACCACTTACCTCTAGTCCTAACATTTGTCGACTTTAAAAAAGCATTTGACAGTGTCGAAACGAATGAAATCCCATCAGCGCTCGTCGACCAAGGTGTAGACCCGTCCTACATAAAAACTCTGTCCGACTGTTATCGAAACTGCACTATGAAAATACAGCTTTTCCATCGACCTCTTACTATACCCATAGGAAAAGGGGTTCGACAGCGCGACGCAATATCGCCAAAGCTGTTCAGTGCCGCACTGCAGCGGATAATAAAGTCACTCGATTGAGATGAAAAAGGCATACGTATTGATGGAAAATTCCGATCAAACCTTCGTTTTGCAGACGACATTGTCATCTTCTCAAGAAGTACTAGCGAAGCAGAGGTGATGCTCAACGAGGCGGAGAAAAAGATCGGACTTCGCATAAATCGAAAAAAGACACAGTTCATGAAACACCAATGGTGCGAAGGCGTAAAAATTGAATTGGATGGCTCTCTCATTGCAGAGACCACCTCGTACGTTTTCCTCGGGCGATCAATGAACATGGAAAACAACATGAAGGAGGAACTACATAGAAGAAGGAGAGCAGTTTGGGCCGCATTCGGGCCTCTCAAAGAAGCCACCGACCAGCTCAAGGACCCGAAAATCCGCACTCTTTTTGACTCTACGGTCCTCCTAGCGTTCTGTTATGCTGCAGATACGTGGGTTGATACTTCAACTACGTCAAGAATGCTTCGAACTACTCACAGAGCGCTTGAGCGATGTCTTCTGAAATATAACCGGCACTCTCAATACTCAATATGTAGTCGGAATGCGAAGCTCTGACCTTCGAAATCTGTCACATCTTCGAGATCCAGGAGAATACATCGACAGCGAAACACAGATGGGCCAGTCACATAATGAGTAGAACAGGTGACAGATGGACGAAAAGAACGTTGGAGTGGACTCCAAGAGAATGGAAACATCTCCTAGGACGACCACCTATACGTTGGGCGGACGTGTTCATAAACAAAGTTAATCAGCTGTACCCGCAGCTGCAGTTGCTTTACAGATCACGGTATGAGACTCGCAAGCACTACCACGCTCGAACAAGACCACCTCCATGGATCACGATTGCGATAGAAAGGAACAAATGGCACATATGCTGGGGTCCGCACAGCTCGTGACGACGGACCGTCCAAGTATCCAAGTAATTTAGTTGTTATGCAACTTTCTTCGTGAGATGAAGTTACTCGTGAAGTATAACGATTGCGACTCCAACATTCTTGGAAAAATCAACTATTATAAGAACCATCCTTCTCCTAGGAGTCACAGGTTATCCACTGCACCACCAATGCCCTCGCTTTGCCTTTCTCTCGGCCTATGTTTTAAAAATGGTCTACGAAATTAGTAGTGTCTAAAAAAACCTTTACCAGCTACGAACACTTTCGTGGTAGAACATGGCGGGTACAATACTTAATTTACCTCAAGCTTTTTAAACAGAAGAATTAAGAATATCGAAACCTCTTAAAGAAACCTCAAATTGAAAGTGTGAGATTTCCAAAAAAAATTCTTTATTTTGAAGAAACTTCACTTGGATTTCACTTGAAAAATGGAACAGAAAACAAATTTATAACTTTTTTCTTCATTTAATCTTACAGTGAAGATCACATGAGCCTCCGGAAAAGATAATCACGAGTTCGAATCTGGTCTGAGGTCTGAATTTTGCAAATGTCTCAGCATCATTGTGGCTAACAATGAACACTTATGAAATGGAAGAATCGAGATTTGATAAACCTGTAACTAGTGAATATACGAAGTAACTAAGTCAAGAAATTGAAAACCTCTCCATTTCATTAATGCGAGAGCCGTGAAGCTTCTACGAATAATACTCACATTCAACACACCGCAGTTCAGCACCACAATCTTTCACTAACAAGAAAGAAGTGGAATTTTTGACGCAACTCCTAACCACAAGTATATCATACATCATTTATAACATACATTTCCTTTATACATAAATTTTCTGCAGAAAGTTAACGGATTGTTAACCACAAGCTTTGTACACAATAAAATATTAAGTTAAAGAAACTCCAGACAAATCCACAGCAAAAGCGTAGTATGTAATTGGCAATGGGACGAGTGAATCAATACATGAGGGGGAGCTCGAGAGAGCTAAGGGAGGATAATAACGAATTTGTAAGCGCCCAAAATTTAACAAAGCTGTAAATTTGTGCTCGCATTTTTTATTTTCCAGCATGCAAGCAAAAATCTTAATTAAATTGAAAATAAATGCTTTGTTCATAAAAAAAACATGTCATGGTGTTACAATGAGGTGCAAACCGCAAACGCAAGTGAGCTAACCTGTGCTCAGTATGATATGCAAGCTAATGAATGTTGAAGCAGAAACAGTTGTAAAGTTTGCACAGTAGAAGTACGATACGGATATAAAGGAATAATTATTAACTACTTATTTCACAGAGGGCGTGCATAGTGCAGTGGTCGCAGGCGTCCTATCACATGCGACGGACCACGCGCCCAGGCCAACTAAGCCCTCCATCCCCCCGGGGTGGGCAAATTGGTACCAAAATTGTCTGGTAGGCCACCACGAGTCATTGTATAGGCCAGATATGCACCCAATCACAACGATGTCTAATGAATTCGAATTCATAGTTCATCGCTCAGGTATAGATTGACGCCGAGAGTTTTATCTTCTTTTTTTTTATTTCATGAGCAGGCAGCATTTCTCATTGCAAATGAAGAGCATACAGCAATCTGTAGGTTATACTGATTATTGTGTGTAGGACATTTCAAATAGAAAGTCTGACTACCCACAGCCAATGAGGGTACGTTTACGCTTCTGTCATAAGGATAATCGCAGTACCTCAGTTATTCAAATGGCCTAACACCTCAGTGGGATTGAACAGCCGCGCTGTCTTTGAATAAAACTAAACTAAACATGTAACACTTTTAAGCAAGCAAAGTTGTTACCCACGGAGTTGACTCAATGTGATCGCTTATGAATTTCTTGAACGGTGGGCATACACGATCCATCAAGAATACAAAGCTCGCCATGGAGTCAATACGAGATTGCTGACCAAGGTTACGCCACGCCTTCCTGAAAAATTTAAGTAGAAAGCAATGTATAATTTCTTCCAAGCAGTTCTCTTAAATCGAAAGTTAACTATTATGGATGTGCAGTAAAAACGGACGAGCTCATGTCATTAATTATAATTGGTACCAATATTAAGTTATTCGGTAGTACAGAATTGCAACCATTAAGGTGGAACATTACAACTCAGAATAAACTTCATTAATAGAAATAAGAAGGATTAAAATCTACAGATTTCTGTTAATCAGAAACATGTTTGCATAAAACTATGGCATTCTGAAGACGATGAAGTCGTTGGACGCGGTTTATGGCTAGGCTTAGTTTCTTCAGTACTTCTCCTATAGTAAGTTGTCCCACATGTTTGAAGAACTGATAATCGGTAAGCAGGACGCCCGTCGCGTTTGATAGATGAGAAAGAACTTCGTATTCCAGAATAGTTGCGATTTTAGTATTGGGAAGTGTATTTGTACATGGTCGTCATTGGTCCCGTTCTGTGAAGCAATTCAGGGAGCAGGAAAAGCGTAGGAATTTCTGGTGCATGTTGTTGATTTGCCTCATGTACTTCGCCTCCGTAATGCTTTCACGCGGATTTAGAAAGCGATGAATGATCAAATAAGCTGCAGTTCACAAAACGGTCAGGACGACCCTCTTTTGGTGCAACTGCAGCTTTGAGAAGTGCTGCGGAGCTTCATCTAGGTTCAACTATCAAGCCAATTTCCGCCCGCCAGCACAGAGGTTCCATTTTTTGTCTCTACATGAAACCTGGATTAATTTCCGAGCAACCTAATATGTAAGCAAAAAAGTATGCATAGATGAAAAAAATGCTAAAAAAATTTTGTAGTTTCACAGTGTCATTAAGGTTTCCTTTACACAACTTAAAACGAAAGCATTTAATCAGCACAAAATTTTTCGTGACCTAGAATAGAAAGAAGGGTAATCGTATTATAACTAATACCTTTCGCGTTAGCAACTTTTACATTTATACTTCTCGACCGAATTTCATTGTTTTTCTCGGAATGATCTGGCCAAAGCAAACCGCAAATGGAAGAGTATTTAACATTGAGCGCTACCGTAGCATCCCATCACAAGTTAGGATACTTGAACCAAAACAATGACGGAGACACACTGGTAGGACGTCAAATCTGACACTAATATCCACAAAATATACCACGGCCTGAACATCCATCTACGCTTAATAAAATTTTTGTGAAATCAAATCAACTCGAATTAATTGCGTTGTCAGTCAAGCAAAATGCGACGAATAACTTTAGGAACAACACCAGAAAACTGCAATTTCCCCCATAGAGAAATTATGTGGACACTAGCAATTAGGTGTCAATGTGAATCAAGAATCACCACAGAAATACTACAAAAGAAAAAACTGAACACAGTTGAATGCTGTAGTGAACCAGCTGGATGTGTGAATATGCAAACACTAATAACCTGAAAGATACTTCAGAGGTTAGAGAGAAGCCGATTTTCTAAGTACTGTTGTGCTCTGCGCTAGCTGATAATGAACCAGACTGCTGTAGTATGGATTGTCAGACAAAAAAAATGACTAAGAACGGAAAATCTCTCCCAACAAGAACCGTTCTGTATGAAAAAGCACCGCAGAGGACTCATCGAGCTTCATTCAAGCGGTGCTGGTGCAATCACGAAGGTCACATCGGGAGAAGAAAGAAACTGGACGATTGACTCGGATCAATCCGGCTCTAAGGAAGGCGAAAGCGCCGAAACTTTAGCCGAATAAAGTTTTATTCATCAACCTCGTTTTAGCTTACCAATGAAAGAACACATGTTAAAAGATAGTACTCAAAATCATTATTGAGCGGATTTTTTACAATAATAAAGAGAGTGCAATAAGGCAGCTAGATGTAGATTGAATCCTGTCTAAACCTCCTCAAAAACCACATTACTACTTATTTGTTTCTAATTCATTTCTTCACTTGGTGCTTTCATTCTAACAGACGTAATTTAAAAGGAAAAAAACTAATCCTTGTTGCCCTTTGAGCAACGTGGCTATGGAAGGAAAATATGGGCATTTCACGTATAGTGACTTTGAAAACAAAAATCACGTCTTTCTTCAACTCAGGATTAGAAAATGTACGAACAAAAATAACGTGCAAAAATTTGGTACCAATCACTTTAGGTAATCTAAAACCAGAGTCTATATGACAACACCTATCTAGAAGTGGGCTGAGAAGGCGAGGAAACGAAAGGAGCTCATACGACGAGACAGCAAATCTAATAAGCGCACTCGATTCGGCACTCCTCTAAGCAACAGACAACCAAATTCGAAAACGCAATTTCTTAGTTCTAATTTGCAAACAAGTGATAAGTGATCACGCATCTCTTCTAGAAGGGGATTTTAAGTGTAGCAGTCGCAAAGCTACATGAAAAGCCACCATATGGTGAAGTTAGAGACATCATTTGATGATGTCTCATGTAGCTTGAAGCTTTGACAACCTTCGTGATGTATGCTACAACATAAAGCTACGAGATCCACGCATTCTATAAAGAACTGGAAAAGTTTTATAGGTAGAGTTTTATAGGTTTTATGGATATACCTCCTAATTCGGCACAGAACTAATGGTGGTACCAGAAGAACGTCCGGAGAATTTCACAATGACTACGGAAATACAAGAGGAAGAGCAAGGAGGCTAGGTTCCTAAATTCAGTCCGCTTTTCAAAGTTTATGGCAACTCATTAGATGAATGGTCGCGCAATCAAACTGTTCTCATCATTATTAACCTATGCTTTCCATTAAACGATGTCGATGTTGTCCCAAAGATTGCTGAAATGGGATCAGTCCTCACGAAACGAAATCTCAAAACCACTACAGATTCATCACCTTTTGACTAACGCTTAGGAAGATACCGTTGCCGACAATTTTTTTCGATAACGAAATTGACCAGTTTATCCAAAATTTCCACGAAAGTTCTGAAAAAGCAGAGTTTGGGCCTTTTTTTTGAAAGCCATGAATACAGGGCTACTCTATGAACATGGAGCTTGCAAAACTCTGCAGAAAGGCAATAAAAGAATATTGCAAGGATATATGAGAAAGGAAAACAGCAAGATTAGCCAGAGTTGCTGCATCGATGCTGACTGCACCGCAAGATTTAGAAATACTCTACAACACAAACGAGGTCGTTAGTTCGATCCCATGCAATAGAGTCTTTATACCTTCCATCCCAACAGGATCTGCAAATTGGTACCAGACTTGTCTGTGAAAATAAAACCTAAGACCACTAATTAGTAAGCTCAATGCAAATCATTATATAGGACAGATATGCATTCAACAAGCTCTACCGTGCTTACTGACGTCGAATACATTGCGCATCCTTAAAAGACTGATCAACAATAAAAGCTTTTATTCTTTATCGCTTTTACTGTATTGATTTTCGAACAACATCTGCAACGTCCACTGTGACGCCCGTCTTCGTTAAAGCAAAACAAACGCCGTCCGATTTCCCAGAAAAGCAGTTCCTACATCTAAAGAGACAGCGTAGAACGGCACGCAGGTTCTTCATAACATATTAGAAGCGGATACATCACCAGCTTTCCAAACTCCAACTTGCTATGTCGTCGACGGAAAAGCATTTAGTAACCAATCCTTAAATCCGACTAGGTGAAGAACTTACAACCGTCCTCATCAACACGATGGCTCAGTTTTTCAAACATTACCTTACCGTAACAAGGCGATTTTTTTTTTTGTACAAGAGGGATTTACATGACACCGGCATCTACCGCCCACATGCTCTTCCTTTATCAGCCCTTTACTTCAATCTTCAACAGAACGTCGGACGGAGGATAGCTATACCAGAAAGCATGATTTCGAAAGTTGTTCAGTACGATAGATCACCACATGGCGAATATGAGGGCATAAGATGTCAATACGCCTCACGCCTCACTGTTGTCGACACAGAAGAAAGTATTCTTTCTTTGATGAGCTTACACGACGTTGATAATGATATTTATTTTCGGCTAACGTTTCGATGTCTTCGTTTTCCTCAGGGCCGATGATCCGAGTCGATGGTCCACGTTTGTTATTCGTCTCGACGTGGCAACGTCGCCTTCGTATCGAGTCAGGTCTTCCTCAGTGAGCCATCTCCTCGAATGAGGCATCCTCACTCGTGATGCCCTTTGTGCAGGCTGCTGATGGTCGGTAGCTGTGATTGTCCGGTGATAGTGTGATAGTAACTTGCTTTTCCCGGACAATCAAACCTGCAGAAGTTGGTGTTATTATCAGCTAGCACAAAGCATAGTAATATTTCGAAATCAACTTTCCTTGAATCTCGGTAGCCGAAAATAAATATGATTGTCAACCTCGTGTAAGCTCATCAAAGAAAGAATACATATTGATTAGTGATACCGAGGTTCAAGGAAAGTCAGTTTCGAAATATTACAGAAGTGTCCGATTCAACTAAAACGGAAGCGACAGCGAAAACTTCGGCCAACTTCATCATCACTAAACAAAGGCTACTTATGAAGTACGGAAACGGCCAACAATGCGATACCACCTTGTTCAGATTATTCAGCGCCGTTCTAGAGATTGCCATGCGAAATCTGGAATGGGCAAACGCGAGAGTGAAAGGCGATTCCAGGAAGCCATACTACTTTCGTTTATCAAAGGATATCATCCTTATAACACAATCGCTGCGCAGTTAGAACAAATGCTAGCCGAATTTCAACATGCACATTGATGATCATGGGCAATAGATTTACGTTCGATAGCAATCATGCTTAGTAGAACAAATATCTACGCATGCCCCAGCTTTAAATAAGTGAGCGAAAATTCTACATAACGAAGAACTTTGCGCCATAGATGAGCACATGGGTTTGAATTTTTTTATTTATGTAAACTGGTTTTTTATTTACGTAATCTGGTGAAGTAACCAAGAAATATTTCTATTATGACCAATTAGAGAAAATCTGCACGAAATTAGGGTACAAGCAACAGACGTTAGTCAGTCCGAAAGACTGTGAGATAATGAACAGGTTATTAATGTTTCCAAGATTTCAGTGACACCAGTTATTCGAATTTTTTGTCAAAACGAGATCAATATACGTTCTCCTAGAGGGAGAGAGTAAGAATGAATGTTTCCAATAGTGAGATATTTGCAAAACTCTGGAACGCAGGTGTATACGGTGGGGATCGAAAACGTTGTTACCCTTTCCGGGGCTAACGCATTCACCGCCACACCATGTGGGTTCACCGTTTCGCCTTTCTCTCAGCTGTGTTTTGTAGCTTTTATTAGCAACCACCCATCAACGAGATTGACTGTGGAGCACAAATCAGCATTGGACCCAGTTAAGCTGAAGCTGTAGTATAAGTCACAATGTAATCACTTATTTACTGCCTAATCCACACCGCAGACACCTGCGGTCCGGAGTTTTGCAAATATCCCAGCATCTTGGTAGCTATATTTCACAGCATATCTTGCCAAGAAAAAAGAACAGAGAGGAAATAAAAAAGCGATTACACTTCTCATAGTGTTCAAACCCAACAGAATATTGATTTCTGACAGGTGTGGGATTTTTAATGCCTGTTACGAAATAAAGCAATAAAATTTGACTAACTAAATAGAGTTCTTTGAAAATGTTGCAGCAGATGATTCGAAGCACCTACTAAGTCTCAGTAACTACTAGTTCAATCCAAGGATTACCGTCGGGATTTACTGCAGTGTTTGAGGAACGAAACATCAAACTAAGTTGACCATTCTTAACCCTTTTATTTACTTCCTTTTTCTTTTCAATGGCAGGGTGTGTTGCGAAATATAACTCGTACATAATGCTGAGATATTTGCAAAACTCCGGACCGCAGGTGTATGCAGTGGGGAACGAACACGCGCTGTTGTCCTTACCGGAGATCTTTTTTGCCATCAGCAACAGCGCGTGTTCGTTCCCCACCGCATACACCTGCGGTCCGGAGTTTTGCAAATATCTCAGCATTATATACGAATTATGTTGACCATTGTTGAATAATGGAAATTTTTGCATTCATAGAACAAGACATAAGGATTCAAATGTGTGAAATTTCCGTAAGCGATTCATATTGTGATACCTTCGAGAAGCAATCACTCTAGATTCAATAACAAATATGAAAACTTACGGTTCGTAGATACACACTGTTTCAACCCATAAATTTTCATTTCCATGAACAAAACGCGAATCTACTGCATGACGTCAAAGTGATAAGCAATACAAATGTCAATATGAACTAAGACGTCTACCGAAAAGACGTCAACGAATGGAAGAGCTTAACCCTAACCACAAAAACTGCAAAGTTGCAACTTTTCATGTAAGTACGTAGCGAAAAGCGGATTTCTTTACTAAAACTCCTATGCTGCGTTGGTCCAGGTAAAGAACCAAAACATTGTTCTTAGTTAAATGTCCTTGAGAAAAATGTTACTTCTAGTGCTAGATAGTCAACAGGTAAAATACTATTGCGATCCTGACAACTACCACGGTACTCAACCTTACTTACCAAACATCTCTTGCAACCAGCAACAACCACTTTTTCACTCACGACGAGAACTTCTTGTGGAAAAAAAGCTCTCAACAACCTAGCAGCAGCTAGAACAACTGTAACATTGACCCATTTTAGGATTGCAAACAGATAAGGAATTTCATACGAGTGAAAAAGGCGGCTTCATTTCTAATTGGAAAACATGCCCTACTTCCAATGGTTCGTAATTGGATAACCAAATTTTCGACGGGAATTAAAATATATCACTGTAATGGTAAGGGATGCCAATGTTTTCGACTCACGTTACCACAAACCAATCCCAATATTTTAACCACTCGTCACTCGGTACCATACTTCGTTTATAGTAACTATTTCCTAAATAGTTCCTATTCCTATATTATCGTGGGTTTCCTACATTAAATGTTTATTTGTAATCATCCTACGTCTATGCACATTCCACAAATTGTGACTTAGCGACCATGTGTTGCACCTGCCTCCCCAAATTGTGGGTGTTTCGCTCATCGCCGTTCGCCTAACTAGATATCGCAATATTGTTGATATTATATTGTTATTATTGCTATAAACAGTTATAACACCAGCATGAGATTGTTTTTTGCTACGTCGGAAGTCCCGCGTGAGAAACTCGCACAAAGTCGGGAATTCTACTACTTCGAGTTAGTAATTATTCTGTGACTAAGACTAACCCAAAGTCCTATATTCCACTGCACCACCTAATACATGATTGCTACCCTCTAAACTATTAAAAACATTCATTTCTTCATCTACGATGGCGATGGCGAAACTAATCGCTGTGCATAAACTGAGCAAATAGTCTTCCTTCAACAACTGGAAGTTCCATTCTCAAGATAACAGTTGAAGTCTCCTAATATCGTCAACCTTACATAGTGGGGAAAACATGCAGTTCTATGACCAAAGTTGGCAAAATCTTCGGCCTCTATTCACTTTTTAACGGGCTTGATCAGAATAAAGTGTGCCCCATCAACTCTTTAAACATTCTAATGTAATGAATATAACGCAGTGAATATAATAACCTTCTTGACAAAAAACTTAATTCCTAATGTGTAAAAAAATCGATCTAAAAAAGAAAATATGTAGTGGAAAGAAGTAACCGTTGTTTGCTATGTGATTATCTCGTTTAGAAACAGCATTCACCAGCGAAAACACTGGATTAGGATCTCGCACAAAACTATTTACAATTGAAACCTTACGAAGAATAACTTCCTACATGTTCGATCCGACATGAAGTTGGCATAAAGCTTTTGGGCGGCTAACGTTTCAGTTAAGACTACGAAGAATAATTTCATTGCCATGCTAAAATAGAAAAGAACAACACGAAGAATTCAGCAGGAAACAGTTATATCTGTACGGTTGAAAAAACTTTACTCCAAGTTGAACAGCCACATATCCTAGTTTTTTTTTTAGATTTACTTTTACACGACCCGGTATCACATGATGTGCGGATCTCAGCGCTTCTTTTGTCCGATTGGTTTCCTCGCGCCCACGTCTCCGACGACTCTCGAATTTTCTTGTTGATTCGGTTGCTACTTCACGAATAAATGTGGTTGAATAATGGTCGAGTCAATTCTCCCTATCATCCTGGGATAACTATGGTATGGCGTTCCAAGGCCTTTTAGCAGGCAGTAATCTGATCTTGTGGATAATAGCGAGCTGTTCAAAGACAAATCTGAATATCCCATCTCGATGTACAGGATGCTTGGATAGCTCGTTGCAGAGTCGAACCAGAGTCTTCCGTGTACCTCTCCCACTGCGATGCCCGCCTTGTCATAGCCGAATCCAAGAATAAATTGCAACTCTACGACATGCTAGAGGAAATCAAAAATGCCTTCGACACAAATGGGATAAGATTTTTACAGTGTACCACTTTTGCAGGAAATCGTCAAATATTTTATCGAATAGAAGGGCTTCACAAAGATAGAAGATAGAACATTAATGAATGGGTAAGCAAAACAAGAATGTGTTGAAGAGAGGTTATTTTCGCTTAGAAACAACTTTATTAGTTGTGAGAATCGAGGACATTACGTTGCAGTTGGAGAAAAAATTCCTCGGGTACAAAAGCACTAGACGTAGTTGTAAACATTATAATAAAATTGACAAATGCAAGGAACCATAGAACATGGTATGTTTAGAACAAAAAATCTGTCCACCTCTGAACATCATCAAAACTAAGTCGCTGAACAAGAGCGATTGCTCGACAACCAACCGTGCAATGCGGCCAAATACGTCCGAGAAGGACATTTATCTTATCCCCGCGTCCCTAAGGAAATTTGAAAAACACTGCGCACGCAAATCTCTGCTGTTTCTGCTCATGTAAATATAACCTCTTAAATTGCTTTTTTTTCTATTAGGATGAGCTAATCGGAAAACAAAAAGCATAATTAACAAAAACAATCATGAAACCAAAGATGAAAACAGAAATAGGAGGAATTTGAGCCCAAGAACTTTTGCTCATTGGACAACTGCATGTTACAGTTTTAGTGGGATAAAGACATTTTTAAGAAGGAAACTGTGAAATTGACAAGAAATATATTGTCACGATAAAAAAAACAGCACGGAAATCAGTGAGCTAGGAAAGCTTGAAGAACAATTGGAATTGATATTAATAAACATCGAAGAAATTACGAAAACGAAGATAAAGCCCAAACAACCAACCACTTTCCACCTCAAAATCCACTTTTGTTCCCGTCAATTAGGGCAATCAAGGATTTCTTTTCATGAGACTATATGACATGAGTACCTTCAAAATACCTTTGCGGATCGCATGAGAAGAAACTTTTCACAAAACGGTTGCAAAAACCTCACTTAGTTCTTAAAACACACTTCGTATGCAATAAAGTCATAATACGTAGTTGAAAAGCCTCCCAATCCATATTAACGGATTCCCGACACTGTTCAGTTTTGGATGACGACTGCCTAGTATGTATGACACGTAATTTTCTGATTTACACAGTCAGTCACAACGTAGAAAGCTCTTAGCAAATTATAAACAGCCTTTTCTTGTAATGAAGTAATACTAGTCGGTAGCAGCGAAGTTATCGATATCACACAAGAGGTACGCAGAAAAGTGAGTCCAGACTCGGTTTTGGAAACAGCTCAAAATAAAACGAATGATACAAAACTCACACCACGCATCCTAGCATGAGTCGTGTACGCCTCAAAGCGGTACGAATGTGTTAACATAAATTCCACTATCATCTTCCCAAAAATTTCGGAACACCGGTCTCAACAGTTTGCTGTCCCCGCTACAGTTCTTTTTTTCTGGACTCCAAATTACGACGATCATCAATTGTCCACCTGGAAAGGCAAGGCAAGCTGCGAAGTTCAACAACAGCTGCATGTGGTAAGAAAGTGAGAACACCTCGTCATAGCTATCTCTGAATCCCAACAAAAAACTTGGTCAGAAAGAAAAATTCTAGTAAAATATAAATTATCCAAGGAAAAACTGCGCAAAAACAAAGCAGTAAAAGTGTAAAAAAAATTTTAAAAAACAAATTCAACACGAGGAAAACGGCAAATGTGTCTGATGAAGATTTCTAAACATCGCTACTCAGTACTATCCATTTGTTCCACCAATGGGTAATTGACTCTTCGTGACTAGTGGTGCACGATGGATGTCAAACAACGAAACAGAAGTAGGACTCACTCTCCAACAGGGTAATCGAAGTTGAAAAGTTCGACGATTGCATCCAGAAGCCAAGCCAAGGAAAGAATGAACCAACACTATGGCTAAACCAAGTGAATTGCTACCTACTAAAGCATTCACGTCGAAAAATGTGAAAAACCACCATGCGAGAAAAAACGACGCCATAAAATTTTCGTCGAGCAAAGCCTCTTAGCATCACTGGCGTGCGAAAAGCATCCTACTGACAGTCACTAAGGTAGCATGATGATTAACGATTAAAGTTGATGTAGATTATTAGCGTTACACTGATCATGTTAAGGATGACCACAGCAATCGATGAACTGAAGACGGTGGAATGCCAATGTTTAGAGAATCATATGAAACGACCTCTGAATTCGTCGTTACAAATTATCTATTAAGATTTCATGCGCAAATTGTATAACCATTCAGTAAAATTTCTGTGATGAAGACGAGACCGTCGAAACTTTAGCCGAACAAAGATTGTGTATCAACCTGGTGTAAGCTTATCAAAGAAAGAGTATATAGTCAGTAAAATGCCTAAACTAAATGCCGCTACTATTATTCACGATTTCCCTCCAGTGAAATTCGTTCACGAACAAAATAACTGCACCAACTGACAATAGTGAATACCTAAAGGTGTACTGTAGCTACTCGTCGCGCTACATTTAGCCATAAACTGCACCAAATAAGCAGATATAATTGAGCTATAGTGCTACATCATTGCACATGTGTCCCACACTCATTCTGACTTCTACAGAACCACAGAAACTTCATTCAAGTGCTGCTAAGCAGTGACAAATTGCGCGATAGGTCCGTTCCTCTTTGGTTTTAATACTCTCTTAATTTTAATAAAATTCAAGAAAAGAATATATTTGTGGAGTAAAAATACGAGTCCACAGACGTACTATGCAAAGAAAAAGACAGAATACGATATTGCACTGACGTAAGATGGTTAGTTAACCTAGCTGTCTCGTTTCGAACATCAAAACACTAATCCACGTCAATCGAAAGGAACGTCAAATTTATTACCTCCTATGCTCGAAAACCAGCCGCCAATACCACTATGTTACACCCACGATTGGAAAATGACAATATTTAGTATCGCACAATGAATATGGCAAACCTCGAAAAGTTATTCTAACAGCTCACTATAAAAAAAATAACATACAGGAATATACAAGAAATTTCAACATTGGCGTGTAACCAATTAAAAATGACCCATTATAAAAGAAACTCAAGACTACTCAATATTCTCTTTTATTTTGTTTTATTTTACCTGTCTTCACGTCTACTGTGCGGATCCCAACACTTCTCACATTTGATTGGTTTCCTCGCACCCATTGTCCACGAAGATCTTCCAATTTTTACGTGTGGATTCGGTTGCTATTTGAGGATTTCCACTTCATCTTGAATGTTGCAGAACGCTGGTATAGCAATTCTCTCTGGAGACAGGAGATAGCAAGGCTAGAGTGTTCCCAATTGGATTGCAGAGAGCAATTTTTTCCTAGGAAACACCAGTACCAATTTCCCGACTCCGGAGGGATGAGAGGCTTGCTTGACCCAATGCGGAATCGAAATAGCACCATGTTCGCGATGACGGACATCAGCACCAATGTGCTATCATCCACTTGATTAATCAATAAGAAAAAAAAACTATTGATTAGGACATCAAACTCAAAATCATGATCATTAGTAATTCCAGGTATGAAATCTTGAATTTCCAACACACCTCCTGTTTTTGCCAGTTGTTTTATCAAATCGTCGAAAAGGTTTACTTTGAGCTCTTATTTTTACCGTATATTCCACTTTTCGACTCCATATAAGTCAAATAAAAAAGTTTGAAAGTAAACTTTTCTAAGACGCATATCAAAACGACAAAATGGATTGTAAGAAAAGCACGCGCTTCTAAAAAAAACTAATGATAGAAGAAACTGGAAAGAACAAGACGTGAGTTCTTTCGTGAGTACATGGAAATAATATCAACGAGGAAAGAGATTTAAGCGCGAAGAACAAAATCGGAATCTGGAGTAGGAAATTTGATTTGACTCAATCTAAATGCAAGAGTCACTGCACCAGCAAAGTGTGATGAACTAAGATAAAAAAAAAGATGTTCAACAAAGGCAACAACGACTGAAGACACTTAGTGAAATTACTTACGTGATGTCATTCCCAAAGATATCGAACCATCCGGCACTATCAGAACTATCAGCAAAAGGACCGTGTCGAACCTAAAGACATTAAAATTCATTTGGATAATAATGTCGGCGTCAGCGCACTACGCAGTGTTCAGATAACATTAACACCACTTTGTCTATAACCGCATTAAATTACCCCGAAAAATGTGAAACAAGACTAGAAAACAGCAGTAATATATCGCTAACACAGAGACAAAAATATGTGGGAACCATATGAAAGACGGCTATGCTGATTGACCCGATTAATTTTCAATGAAGAACTCGATTAAGATCCAACTTTTCGAACAAAATAACCACTGTGTCAACTCAGAATGAAAGTTCGAAATATTCTCATTTAAAATCCTGCCATCAGCCACTTTGTTTTAAAGGATTGCTCTTGATGAACCGCACACAACTGTTAAACACGTTTTTAGCTGCCATTGGCCAACATTTCGGCAATGTCGCCTTTCCCAAAAACCAGAGAACGTATTATTGCCTAGCGTTTATGTTAGATTATGCGGTGAACTATTCTATAACTCAAAAAGTCAAAGCATAAACTATAATCGTAAATCTTTGACGGTAACATAATCACTGTCACTTGTCACTTGCCACCGAATCTCAGACTAGTTTTTTGCTGTGAATATTCTATTTATTACCTTGTGGGTATACTATGGCTGATACTACTTAGAAAGTGGATAGCATAAACATTGTGCATGCCTTTTGATAAAACTAAAGTTTGCGCTTTGATTTTTCCTTAATTTTATACTTACTTGGGCACATGAATTACCCGTCTTCACTGGCGACACCGACCGCAGTCTAATTTCCGTTCGTTTCTCTCTCTCGTACAATCGTCACCCATTGTGGTGATCTGATTCAAATATGGTCCGCAAAGCCCCACCCGACTTACATCGCTTCCAACTGCTAAGGAAGATGTCTGACATTAGGCATGAACACGTCCGCCCATAGTTTGGGTGGTTTTCTAAGAAAACGCTTGCATTCTCTTGAAGTCAATTCGAATGTTCTCTTCGTCCATCTGTCATCAATTCTTGTTATTATACGAGTGGCCCACCTGTTTCGCTATCGACGTATATTCTCCTAGATCCCGAAAATGGGATAGGTTTCGAAGATCTGACCTACACAATCCGGCTAAACGTTATGAGTGCCGGTTAAAATTCAGAAAACATCTTTGTAGCACTCTGTGGGTGATGCGCAGACTTCTTGACGTGGTTGAAGTATCAGCCAATGTGCACGACAGTAATAAAGCGTTCGGAGTCCCGTTAAATCGGAAAGATGACAGCGAAGTTTTGGATTTGTTAGCGAGTCTATGGTTTTTTTTAAGCGGACCAAATAGCCTGTGCTGCTCTCCTTCTTCTGTCTAATTCCACTTTCATGTTGTTCTTCGTGTTCATTAGTCGCTCAAGATACACGTACAAGGTAGTCTCTGCAATAAGAGAGCTATACGATTGATCTGATCGCCGTCGCATCCTAGGGTTTTCATTAACTAGGTTCTCCTTCGATTAATGAGCAGCCCAATCTTCTTCCCACATTGTTGAGCTCATTGGTTATTATCTCTTCATCTTCCGCATTTCCTGAGAAGATGGCGTCGCCGGAGAAACGACGGTTTGACGGATATTTTCCACCAACCAATAAACATGCCTTTTTCGTCGCTATCGAATGAATTCATCATTCACCGCTGTGCGGCAGATAACAGCTCTAGCGTTCTTGTGTCGCCTTTTCGAACCCCTTTTCCTATGTTTATGGTAAGACGTCGATGGAAAAGATATATTTTCGTAGTGCATTTCCGATAAGGCAGATAGAGTTCTTATAAAGGACAGGTCTTCTCCTTGTTCGACGAATGATGAGATAGGATTGCAATCCTTTCGATACTACCAAACGCTTTCGTAGTCGATAAAGCTTAAGACGAGAAGCAGATAGTAGTTCCAACATAATTCTTTGACCCGTGAAATGATTTGGATGCAAAGAGTCCAGCAGAATCCTTGTCTGGATCCTGCCTGCTCAACAGGTTGTGCCTTATTCAATGTCCTTGACGTGCGTTTAGATAATTTTCGAGAAGAGGTTGTAAAGTTCACTCAACAAGCATATCGAACAATAGTTACGAAGACCCCTTTGATCACCGTTCTTGGGTCGGATGACCAAACCCGATGTCCTCCACTACTCTGGAAGTTTCTCTTTCCGAAGGCAAGATGTCATGTGAGTTGCGAGTGTACATGTAATTTGTGGTAACCACCTTCAAGGAATTCTCCCGATTATTGATTCTTGCAATCGCATCTCTCTTCGTGCTTTTAATCGCAACTCGAGTTTCAAAGGGTGGAATCCCGGGCGGTTCTTCACCAGCTGGGATTTCGACTCCCGAAATGGGTTATGGAACGGACAAAACTCCTACAGAACTTTTCCGTTATGAACTTCGCATCATGACGAGATGTAGCGATAGCCCAACCTTCGCTCATTATGGCTGACAGCAGAATGTTAGCTGCAAACATCCTGAAAGCATTTATTCAACCTAGCTTGTTTTTGAGCCACTTCCAATAATTTTTCTGTGCCTATACAGATGTAAATCCTCCTGCAAAATCCTCTACAGCTGGCATTTATTATCGGCTGCGTTAGTTGCCATGAAGTAGAGTTGAGCTTCATTTTCCTCGAAAAACTCCTAAATGCCGATGAAGATGCCGCCTGAAGATGCCTGAGTTTGAGAACTGAAGCGAGTTTGGCACAAGTTTTTAGTCCTTCGGCAAACAGCTCGTAGTCTTCGGTCGTGTCTTCCTTTATCTGCCAGATATGAGATGTTATTCAGAATATCTTCATCAAATACGAGTTGTCTTGCTTTTCTTGGACGATGGTAGGAGTATTTTTCCTGCTTGTGACCGAATCGAATATTTCCATGGACAAGGCGATAATCAGATCCTGTACAGAATTTGAGTAACACCTTGGTGTCAAAAAAGCATTACCCTCTGTTCGTGGGAACATGATCAACATCCTCATGAGTCGAACCGCTGGGAGATTAGCAAGTCCATCGGCTATTTCTTCTCTTCTCGAAAAGTGAATGAGTAGAAGTCCTAACAAACGGTTTCCATTCCCATTTCGATGTCCAACTCTTAATTTTCCAATTCTGCATTCATCCCTGTTGGCCTTTCTTAGTCTGACATTGAAGTGTCTAATAACGAACATATAATTTATATAATATAATTTATATAATAATAATAACATATAATTTATAATATAATTTCTATTGCAGATTACTTTCACTGATTGTGTATTTGATAATATCGATTTTCTTCTGACGCCAAATTTGGAGACGAAGAATGGCTGAACGCAGTGATACGTTTTCGTATGAGACGACAAGACGGGAAATATATGGGTGTATCTTCCCGCTCTTTGTCTATTGAAAGGCTATCACACTGAAATTGATGAGATCGGTGGCCTCAAGAAGAGCGTAAAGATCGGTAATGGAAAAGGGTAATCCGCTGTTATAGGTGTAAGGCAAGAAAAAGTCCACTTCGTGGCATGTCGTAGACGTGCTCGCTTTGTCCGTTTCCAGTGACGTCTTGTAAAACTCGAGGTTTGATCGTCTCTCACCGGTTGCTCTACCGCCCGACGTAGTCGGCATCGCCTAGTGTGCAGGGTACTAAGACCGAAATTTTGCTGACTTAGTGGTAGATTAAAGTTTCGGGATCCGCCTAGCTGAAATCTTCTTCAGGTCGTTACTATTCCAAGCAGTCGCTTTGCCACCATGAGACTTGTTTGGTACCAGGATGGTGCTGAACCCTGGTATTCGTTTATTCTTAACTGGGCTTCCGGATGGAAACATTGGACTCCATCTCAGCTTGGGAGACCCTGCTGGGAGACAAACCATCCGCTGTACATCGCGGTCTGACATCATGGAATACCTTCCAGGCACGTACACTTTTTGGAGATTTGCGAGGTTAAATCTGTACCCTGGAGAATGCTCGGCGAGTTAGGTTTTTCAATACTAGTCGAGAACTTCGGAAAACCTGAAATCTCTCAGAAATAGTGGACTTAATAGACTAGACGACACTACGCTTTATCGTATTATCGGTATACACAATTTTCTATGAAAAATTCTTTCAAATTAAAATTCGTGAAAAGACTTTAAGCCTTAAAGCTTTCAAAAAACTGGGGACGAAAAGTAAATTTAAAGAACTTTCCGTGCATGTGCAGTAGCCAAAAAAACCAAGGATGCATTGTGAAACCTCACGAGTATTGCTGGAGGAAACCCAACCTGGTGAACTGCTTTCGTGTTGGAAATATAGTTCAACGGAAAAAAAATCAAAAACATGATTTGTGGGCTCAATTAAATCAGAATTTAACCTCAGCAGAGTAACAGAAGTTGTATCTTCTAAGCAAATATCTGCATATTCTAACGAATTTTGGTCTAATTCACCTGTACCACCTGTCATTCACTTGATCGTCGAGTGACCTAAGCACCAGTAAACCATATATTTCTCTCTGTCGTGTGAAGAAGTAGCCCAGTGGGTTCTGCTCGCTCTAGGAACTCACTGAGCATCACACCTTTCTTGTAGGACTTTCGTGGAGAACTCCGACCATCGAGTCGGTGGTCATCCAGCAGTGCGTTTGATATCTGGAGGAATCTAATGAAGAACGGCAGTTGTCCATCGGTTGCCGTTCATATTCATTATGTGTCCGGTCCACACTATTTTCGAATGTTTAGCGCATATTTGGATCCATTCTCTCACTTGTGTGACACGGAATACTCCCACGATCGCCCTTGCGACTGGCCGTTCCGTAATGTTAGTTATCTTCCATTCTACTTTACGTGGTGACCAAGTTTCTGACTCACATATTAAGGCAGCAGGAATAATGGAATCAAAAAGGTGGGCACAGGGTCGGGTACTCTTTGTTCTCCCCATCACATCCTTGATGCTCTTGAACGCTCCCCTAACTGCGCACTTCCTCCTCAACTGTGGAGTTATGTCGCTCACTACGACCACCATCATTTTAGTTCGATTGATAAGCTTTAATACAGGCCGAGATACGTCGCTTTAATGTTGAAAGCGGCCATTGTCTTTGCACGATATGCATTGAAATCAACGCATATCGCTGGGAATATGGTGAATCGATGCCATAATATGTGTAATATGCCATGTGACAATGAATTTCACTCAACGTCTTAAAGAATTGCGCAGTTGCAGAAAAATTATATTAAGGGAACTGAAAATCTTGTCGACAACTATGTGTCAACCGATTAAATGTAGTTCATAAGCTCACAGTAGCTTATGGATTAATGCTGATTTTAAAATTTTTTTGTAATTACTAACCGTTTGTTCTCGATGAGGACCTAACCTTCATTGAAAACATGCCTAACTGATGAACACTTTTCAATAAAATGAAAAATTAGGTACAACCATATATTAAATATCCTATCAATGCACATCACAGCCGTTATTATTAAAATATTTACTCACACAGCCGTCCCGGCGGTTTCACGTTCATCAGAACCAGGAAAGGTCAAATTTATAAGCAACCTCCTCGATGAAACACTTTAATAACCACAGGAAATAAAAAGTAATACATAAACTTTCATTCGCATAACAAACAGTTTCCTTCAAATAGTTACCGTTTTGTCCTTAATAAGTCTCCCAGTTATGTGGTTTGGCTGAGACCAAAATCGGCCTGGGCTATGGCATGAGGTTATGCGTGATCACAACGCAGATTCCTCTTTGCGGTTCATTTCTGGACTTTTGGGATTTATCCAAGAGGCACCAAGAGTTTTAAGTGCCGATGTGTAAGCTACCTATGGCAAGATTGCTACTTTTATTCCAAAATCTTCTCTGTTACGCCTTCGTGTCCTGTGTGCAGAGCAGTGTTCTGCTTGACTTTAATTTTCATAACAGGGTGCTCTTTTTATGAGAACGCAGAGTGGTCTACCCGTTTGGTCAATGTATTTGTCCTCGCAAGCTTTACAAGATATCGTACTCGAACTCATGCAGTCGCCGTTCCTATCGTTAGAGTAAATTATGCAAGTTTGCGCATCGTATTGACCGTCGTATGAACAGCTACGAACTAGCTAGTGCTTCTTTGGAAATGAAGGGAAAGATAGACAACGCTTTATTTTCGCTAGACTTACCGTTCGGGGACGCGATTCCTCGTCTAAACGTTTCCATTCCAAAAATTCTAAAAATGAACCACAGAAAGTAGTCTTGTGATCAAGCGTAACATCATGCCATATGCTAGGTTGCCTTTTTGACCTGAATGACGCACATTCCCCACCCACGTAAGACTGCGCGTTGGTCTCTAACAATAGCTGGAAAGGTTAAAAACAACAAAACGGAATTTAAAACAAGCTGCCTATTTTGTAAATGAAATTTATGTACTTTCTTCCGCTTAAGCAAACAAGGCCTTTAGCTGAGCATATTGCGTGTCAATTTGACATTTCCAGGCTCTGAAGAAGGCGAAACCGCCGAAACGTCAGCTATTGTGAACAAATAATGAAACAACTAACGCGGTCCTGCTTAAAAGAATAACAGTAAATTACTGACCAACGCTGGGGTTAAAAGAAAGTCGGCCCTGGAACAAAGCTTGAATTGACACATTTACGACCATGTGAATTCTTCAACAAATAAAGCACTTGAGACCTCAACAGCCTAGGAACTTACAGAGCTAAATTCATCCCACCGCAGTAAAGTTTTTCCAAAACTCGGAACAACGCGATTAATTCCAAATTTCATCTCATTCTTAACTTTACCAACTGAGGTAAAAACAAACTTTGAACGACCACACAGAAATCAATCCGTCCTCTTTCATCAAGGGTTGTGTTCTGAACAGCGGAGGTGGTTAGATGCCGGACTTCGTTCAATAGAACACAGTGATGTTCTTCAACTTATAGTTGGTCAGTGCGGTTGCCCAGATCGTTTCGACAAATTTGGAAATAAATTGAATTGCGTCTAAATTTTTTAACACTTTAAAGCCCATTTATTGTGTTGGCTTAATGTTTGAAAGCAAAGATTCCACGGTAAAAAATTTTTTGTGGGCTTATGAAAACCACAACTAGGTTGAATTAGGCGGTTTGGAAATTAATGGCGTATAATAATGGATTTTTACAATGGCATACCTGAATTCAGACCAGACTTTATTAATCGACATAGAAGCCGTTACAATCTACATAATTTGCTAACGAGAAATAAGTTTACTTAAGCTTGTTACATCGCGACCCGAGGTGACGAAATGGTTGGAGGCATTGTCGACGAGGATTTTGTTTCTGAAACATTTCGCCTATAGGAAGTTATCGCGGGCTTAAAGAAATGCTACTCGCTAACCGAGAAGTCTGGTGAGCCTGGTGGTTGAGGCAGCTTCGCAACCTAGGTCTTTCGACATTTGCAAGGTTGCGCGTTGTGAGGAAGGATTGGTACTTTTCCGATGACCAATGTGGAGCGCAGCCAATGAAGTTTCTGGTGTTTCTTATATTTGATGAACGTACTTCTCCACCGTAATCGTATCACCGGATTGAAGCAGCTGCGATGGATGAAACTAGTTTACACTACCACGGTCAGCATGACATCCTTCTGGTGTAATTTCGGCTTTGAGAAATGATGTGAACCTTGATCACGGCCCAAGCACTGGGCCGATTATCGCCAATTGTCGTGGTGAATTCACTTCTTGTTGCACTTCACAAAACTGTTGAGAAACGGGTCGATCTGTTTGCAAAGAAGCAGTGCCAACCATAACTCAAAACGGTAAGTTCCTCGATGGTTATTCAATTCGTGCGACACCAATTTGTCGAGCTTCAATTTTCTAATTTCCTTCAGATGCTCCAAAACTGCTAAGATGTATAAACCGTGTTTTTTTGAGAAGTTTTGGAAGATATGTGGGTGTATTTTCTCCCACTAAAGTCCTCAGGTCACTGTCATCAATGGTAGAAAGACAACCGTTCCCATCTTGAAAGTCGAATTTGCCACAACGAAAATTCCCAAACCAATGTTCCACTGTCCGCTCGCTGAGATCTTCTCGACCCTTATCTCATTGTTTCAGTAGCTGAGCGCGCTTCGTAAGCACCAGTTTCAACTTGTAGTACGTTTGGCGAAGTTTCAGTTTTGATATTTAAAACACTAACCTAAAAAATTTGTTAAAAATGCTACGATTCAATCCTACAAGGTCAAAGTGCATAAAAAAAGTTCCTTCGTAATATATAGAAATATAGCACTAGGAAAAAAAACTATTGCAAAAACATGTACAAGGGAAATAAAATTATAAACCCGACATTAATTTCCCAACCGCCAACTGAAATAAGAAACCTTCGTTCTTGTCGGTACGAAATTATAGATCTTTACAGCACTTATTTAAATAGACACGTTCCATTATGAAATGAAATATTTTTCCTTTAAATATACTCGCCAGAACGCAGATTAATTTCCATGTTCACACCCCTGAAGCAATTTGGGCTTTCTAGTTTAAAAAAGACACGTATGACCTATACATGACTCATCCTTGGTCAGATGTGTTAAAGCTGTAGGGCTAAAATATTTTCAGCCGTACGAGCATTGGGATCAACGCATATGATCGTGACTGTACAACCGTTTTCGACTAACAAATTAATACCTCGAGCACTCACTTGTTTATTCAAGGCCATAAGTTTCACACGATCTTCATACAAAATTGCCAAATCTCCTGACTTCTCCTTATCTGAAAATAAACAAAATAGTCGAATATGTGCTATAACGGCTCTCTATATTAAACAGTAACCAGAAAAGAACTGCTTGAATTTTAAGCGAATTTAAAAAAAATACATCCTACAGGAAATGAATTCGAATTGCAGTGGAAGTGAAGTAATTACAGCGCTTTTACTTGAAGTAGCACTTAAATCTACACACCATCTTTTGTGCCGACTAATTTCAAGAGAATTCAGAAAAATGAACCCGAAGAAAATCGATATATATTCTAAGACTTACTAAGAAATTAATAATGTAAAAAAATTAGATACACTGAGTAGGAAGTACTACGCCTAAGAGTGCGACAAACTATCCCAAAATAAAGATATTGATCGGGTTGATGGGCAGTATAAATGGTTCCCGAAGCTAAGGTATTACAGCGTTATTCCGATTACTCAATAAAGCTATTCTTAGAAGTTATCACTTTATGTAGCTTGATCCAACCATAACATTGTCAGACAACTGTGTGCGCTAACCAGTACTTCTCAAATCTACCGAAATATTAACAACGTAAAGAATTCTGTAAAAAGACTCCCACGACCGACTTTCTATTTACCTCGGCATTGATCAAGTAATTCTTCATATTTTTGTTGAGCAAACGCGAGGTGTTATTCACCTCGCGTTTGCTCAACAAAAATATGAAGAATTATCTATAAAAAGAAATTGTCACGGGAGCCTGAACGACGTTTAGTTGCTTTGGCGTCCGAAAGACGAGCTTCAACGAAAAAAAAACCGATAAAGATCTCAAGATCTGTTGACTCTTGTTCCTGTCTCGTTAGTCGGGTGCGCAGCGCAGTGGTCGAAGGCGCGCTGCAATTCACACAGGATCGATTCCCGCTCCTCAGTCTCACCAGCCCGTCCATCCCTTCGGGGTCGACAAATTGCTAGCAGACTTGTCTGGGAGGATAGCAGGACTAACTCGAGACACAGGCTACCGCGAGTCACTGTAAAGGCCAAATATGCATTCACAGTCGAATGCGTGGTACTCCTTCAGAGATTGATCAACGTCGGGAGCTTTATCCTTTTTTGATCCCATCTTGTACTTTTTCATAAAAAAAGTCTATTGCTGGGAAAAGTCTGCCGTTCTCATCGCACGACGCAAATACTTCAGCGCGGAAAATTAGTAAATGTTCTTGAACTCAGTTAGACAGTGAAACACGGATTGGTCTCTATTGATTTGTTTTTGCCACATTTTAGGAAACATTAACATAACAATTCATGTCCGCTATGTATGCTTTACTTATAATACACACACTTTATGAATTTTTGTGATTGTTACTACAAACAGTAAAAAAAATATATAATCCCTTCAGTGGCTGTACAGTGTTAATCAGCTTGTCATTTATCACACTGCATCTCCTTGTGTCCCACTCAACTGTACTTGAATCCTAAATTCACTAGTCAAAATTTCCTGCACATTCTTATTACTGACCTTCGTTGCTTTCAGCAAACCTTGCACAGGGATTAAACTGAAGAAAACTCGTACACACCAAAAAGATGAAACAAAAAATTGCGTAACGTTTGTTGGTCTTCTTAAACGATAAGGCATTCGGCTTTGATCACCCTCTGAGGGACGCTCCATACGGGTGAATGCACATCTAGCCTTCACGGTGACTTCCCGTTACTTATACATAAGTGTTTTCATCTCCCCAGACCAATCTAGTTCAAACCTCCCAAGCCTGCTGATATAAGGGCAACTGATCAAACCAATAATCGATCCTCTATTGCAAGAGCCCTCTAACCATTACGTTATATACGCCTGTCTTCAGAATATGAAAAATAGAAAATCTGGTTGCAGCTCTCAATAACGTGTAACTTGCATTTCCAAACAGAAAGCGAACAGCTCTACATATCTGGTTCAAACCACAGGATTAGTCCAGTGGAGCTTTTTTTAAAAGATGAGACTTGATTTCAAACAACTTGTAGGCAGCGAGTAAGGAATTTTTTCAAAACCTGCCTATCTAACATGTACTTCTTTACCCGTACCTGTTCCTCTCATCACAAGAGCATTCAAAATATCCACTTACTGATTGTTTTCGCTTCTAATAACGATGATTAATAATAGCTCATATGTTGAATGGAAAAACATGAAAACATACAAAATTAGCGAAATATAACCAACACTTTTTGGGAGACCAAACTACCAAACTGAAAGCACAGAATTTGGACGGAGATGGATTTTCTTACCATTTACAAAAGTTTCGTATATTACAAAAGGGATGAAAAGTACATGCATATATGTACATATATGTATATATATATATATACGCGTAATATACATGTATATATACATATATATATACTTGGATGGCCCGCCTTCACTGTGCGGAACCCAGTATAATTTGCACTTTTTTTCTTGCAGTTTTGCTAGTTTAGCCATTGTGTTTCCCTTGAGTTCCGAGGTCAGCGTGGCCAAAGTCTGCCACAAGTCATCACCACCACAGGCGGTCGCAGCTCTTGTGGATCAGGAGATTTGCCACCATCCGACTAGTTTGATACCAGAACGGTGGTGGATCCTGATATTGGTTTACTCTTAGCTACGCTTCGTGATGGAAACGCTGGACTCCCTCTCAGCTTGGGAGACCCTGCCGGTGGATCCCACCGTTGTATATGCAGCCCAACACCCAGGAATACTTCCCAGTCACGAAAAGGCCGTAAATCGCTGAGAGAATATATGTATATGTATATATATATATATACATGTATATATAATACAGGCGATACGTAGAAAATTAGGAAAGAAAACAACAAACATGAATCGGAAACACAAAGAAAACATGAATTATAAAGTGAAAAACACAAAAAGGAGGCTGTCTTCATCTGCGAAATGAACAGCTTACCGCACATCTTTAAGCCCCATACCCTCTCCACCGAACATTGGACATATTCGCTGTTTAGTGGCGAACACCTTCTCCTAACACAAAAAATCAATCCATGTAAGCTAACGAACCTTTGTAGTACCTCACAGCCAGTTTGTAGCATTCATCCAGAGGAGCTCCGAATTCACTATGGGCGAGCTGAGCCTCAGATAACTTGACGTGGTTGTTATTCGCCGCTTCTATTCCTGACCCATTGTCCATTATCCCTGCAAGATTTTTCTAATTTCACAAAGACAACGATGGAAAACGGCAAAGCAGGTGACAAACAAAAGAGGACAACAGATCCAACACACACTTGAACAGCCACGTATTTAAAACATTCACTGAAAACTAGTAATTAAAAGATAATCCGAGAACTCGGATATGAAGCAACGTTTAAAGGGATGCATTTTCTATCCAACTCACAATTACCATACGCCGAGATTGCAATTAGAGCTCGAAATCCGCCGAAAGATTGACTCTTGGTTGGTTTGCATTCCTCGAAGTGATGAACGTAAAGTCGAAATAAGGTTTGTATGCGAGTTCTTTTTCCAAATATTTAAAAGCATCTGTACAAATTGAATTTATTTTCGTCAAACGGTCTACCGATACCGAAATTTTCTTAAAGCCATTACTTTGATTAACTCTTAAAAGTTGCCACGACCGACTTTCTATTAACCTCGGCATTGATCAAGTGATTTTGTTCGTATTTTTTTTGAGCAAACGCGAGGTGTTATTGTTCTTTGTTCACGATTAAGCTGACGTTTCGGCGAATTTCGCCTTCTTCAGAGCCTGGAAAGGTCAAGTTGATAGCAACTCACTCGGCCAGACGCCTCCATAACCAAACAAAGAAACCCCAAACCAAGATTTCAATCACTTTGAACACAGCTTTGCACACTCACCGCTTTCTATGAGGTTTCCACTAAGTATGTCACGTAGAGACCAACCGCACAGAAATCACGTGGAAGTATAATGCTTCCCTCACATCAGAAAAGCAGTTTTATATATTGCCCTATATCACGCGTGATAATGAGGCATTCTTCCCTGCGGTTCATTTTCGGATTTCTGGAATTAATCCAGAGTGCCTCGAGAGTTTTTCGCGCTTGTGTTCTTGATTCGCGTGCGAGGATCGTGACACATACCGCGAAGTCCTCCCCGTTATGTCTCTGGGTCCTATGCGTGCCTAGCGGGGTATTTGGTCTATGTTTGCCGCCTAGGTGTTCTTTTATGCGGACACAGAGGGGTCAACCCGTTTCGCCAATGTATTCGTCACCACACGTCTTACAGGAGATCAGATAAACTATACCCGAGCTCATGCAATCACCGTCTCTACCACTGGGGCAAATTATGCAATTTTGAGTTGCACATAGACGGTCATATAGGCGGTTACGAACTAGCTGGCGCTTAAGATTACTCGGTGGTATCTTGGTTCGGGGTTTCTTTGTTTGGTTATGGAGGCGTCTGGCCGAGTGAGTTGCTATCAACTTGACCTTTCCAGGCTCTGAAGAAGGCGAAATTCGCCGAAACGTCAGCTTAATCGTGAACAAAGAATAGTAACACCTCGCGTTTGCTCAACAAAAATACGAAGAAAATCTCTTAAAAGTTGAAAAGCTTAGGACAAGCATGATAGCTCTCATCGTGACTAACAAAATTTTATTCCACAGAAGTTATTACATGTGGAACTGGTGCAAAATTAATGTCATAAAGCTCAATCAATAACTCGCTTTCCTGACGCACGGAAACTGCTAGTAATCATGATCAGATCGATTAAAATAGGTGTATGAACAGTTAAGTTACCGTCTTACAGAATCTAAGCAAACGGCTAGGTCCTTAGTCATGATGACCTTTTGCCTTTCTGTTTTGATTCTTGGCTTTGCAATTGCGGTATAAACTGTTTACGATGTTTTGCGTGCCAGTGTGTGATTACAGAGAACTTACCTCGGTAGTTGGTTGGCCTGTGTTCACTAGTTATGCGGACCCCAGTGCGGACCCCAGCATAATCTCTACTTTTTTTTCCAGACTTTTGCTAGTTTATCCATTGTGGTTCCCTGGAGTTCCGAGGTCAGTCTGGCCAAAGTATGCCCCAGGTCGTCCTCCACAGGTAGCCGCCGCCTTTGTGGATCAGAGGGAGTTTTGCCGCCATACTAGTTTTATACCAAGACGATGATGGACATCCTGGTATTGGTTTACTCTCAGCTGGCTTCCTGATGGAAACGTCGAACTCATCCTCATCTTGAGATACCCTGCCGTAGGGACGAATCCCCCGCTGTGCATCGCAACCCGACACCTAGGAATACCTCTCAGCCAGGATGAGGCGGTAAACCGTTGTGAGCGTTACGGTATGCCATCCTGTAGTTATCCACGTCTACCACAAATAAGCTCATTGAATTAGATCTATCAGATTCTACCGATTGGGAAACGTTGTATATTCCTTTGTTAAAAAATAGCACTACTTTTGCCTAAGCAAAACTCATCCTCTTCAAATGATATGGGAGGTTTGCTATAAAAGGATATGTGATAAAGCTCTCGACGTTGGTCAATCCCTGGGTGATGTGCCATGCATTTGACTTCATTAAGCGTCGTTCGACGTAATTGTGCATGTGCATTCGATTTCCATACTACTGGAATATTGTACATATTTCCTGTCCGCTTTTCATCTCTCCGAGGAGGATGCAGGAGTAGAGGCAATGGAAAAAGAGCTAAGTAAAGCAAGAAGAAAGGTAGGATTTCGGATATATCAAATGGAAACCCAGTTCACAAAACGCACGGTACAACGGAAAGCAACGATCGGGAATGCGGCTACTTAATTAAGTAAAACTGTTTTCATTTTCACAATGACGAAAACGGTTTCCTGCATCGTGCTCCACTCGCAGCTTCAGACTTCAGTACGGTGGCCCATAATCATCGAATGAAGGGTTCACAGCGAGTGGCACTTCCACGAGAGCTCTGCTCTCTATCTTTAAAACCTACTTTGGTGCTCATGTCCTTTCTTTCATTTAATCGCTATCTGTTGAAGTTTGGATATTTCACAATATTTGATTAACGTCAAGAGATGATTACATATTAGCAGACGAATGTTTGATTTGGTTTAGAACTTTTCATTCAATCCACAAAATATTCACAGAATAATATAGATGGGGCTATATGTGTCAGGCTCTGAAGAAGCTGAAGTCGACGAAAACTTAGCCAGCGGACATGAAAGTAGGTGTTGACAACTTCGTGCCAACTCATAAAAGGCGAGGTCATGAGATTACCCTCTTCATTTCAACGGCTTTTCTCTCCCACTGTTGATGCAAACACACTATAGCCATGCTCCTATTAAAACTTATCATTATAAGTGTTGAACAGTGATTTGTCTATTTTTTGCGTCGTCCAAAAACCGTTTTTGAAAAAAAACAAAATTATACGTATATGTTAACTTATTTGCTGAATACTACAATTTTTCACGGTAGGGTATTATGTGAAATACAACCATAATTATGCTGAGATCTAGTCGACGGGTGATTGCTGGTGGTACTGATAGTTATTATAGAAAACGAGCTGAGAGACAGGGGAAAGAAAGGATCTGCAAAGAGTGGTGGTGAATGCGTTAGCTTCCGGAAAGGGTAATAACGTGTTCGATCTCCACCGCAGGTACCTGAGGCCTGGAGTTTTGCAGATGTCTCAACAAACCACTATAATTATACGTATACATATATACGCATATATATATATACGTATATATATATATATATATGGATGTGATATAGCATGATTTCGTGCTCCATATCTTCTTCACAATTTCAATTGGTTACGTTCGTTCATATCTGCCTTCGATATTCATGAATGTAATGCTCCGTATTCTTGGCTAATATTTCCACCGGCATCATTAAAAGGACCACTTGTTCTTTGGTTCAGTACATTGTTGAACATTCAACGTTGAACTCTGACAGAATGCATGTATGGAAGAAATATCGATTTTATTATCACCTAAAAAACCAAAGATTGCGGCTAAACAAATTCAGCTGCTGCTCTTCTAAACTGTACACATGCGTTCACCGCACTACATGCTGCTCCTGAAATGAGAAAACACGTTCTTTCTCAGTTTTTCCTGACTTTCTTCATTCGACAAAAAACAATAGTTAAGCAGTGAATTGCCCGACATTAGTCTCACACTGTAAGTAGAACTTATGCGTCAAACGATAAATAAGTGCTCCCGCATGGTTCGAAGTGTTGGTTGAATTAAGCACTACAATACTTGTCACACACTGTCACTAGATATATAGCAAAGTGCCCTTTCCTTCTATTGACTCTTGCACATTGGAAATAAAATATACCGTCCGTGGCAAGCGCAGCATACATATTGAAATCAATGCGTATGGTCGCGAAAAGGTTTACAGCTATCTTTCATTGCGTAGTGATACGAGTAGTAATCAGGTAAATGGGACTCACTTTGGTGAAACACGGTGTCTGAACCGCGTCGACCTTCTGCTTGACTCGCTAGCTTCAAGTCCCAAATCACATTTCCTACGCAATGGATAATCATCATTCGGATCCGGAATGTGAGCACCAATGCAAATGTAATACATCCAAGCTGCCAATACTCCACCAACACAAGGTGCGACGATTGGTATCCAGAAATAGTAGTCGTGATATCTGTAGAAGGAGAATCAGTGGTATCACATATTCCTCTTCTGTCACCTAGTAGGTGAAAAATGATGTATGTGATTTTTGTGAGGTGGTCACGAATTTCTATAACCATAAGCATCTTCTCGCGCTAGCTGCAGATGACTCGTTTACATTCTCCAATCTCAGTGAAGCGGTCCATGCAATAAAACAATGAATTTTGATGTAGATATGACTTAACTGCTCATACACTAGATGAGAGTGCATTTCAAAATTTCCTCACATGAGATGCGCAATCTATCTACACTAGCAACTTTCGAAGCGGTAAAAATCAGTGTTAATGGTTAGCTATAGTGGACACCGTAATCGCCTTGTTATACTATAATCGGTCGGTCACGTCAATCAACTCCAGGAATTGATGCCATCATCTAGGAATCCTATTCTAGAAGACCTTTCGATGCACAGCAGGATGAGACTGTCTTTGATGAAGATCTGGAAATCCACTAACAAGGCTGTTCCATGGAATTCCATGGATAATCAAGTTCAGCCGACATCTACCATGCGTGTGAGGAAACAGCAAGAAGAATCATGAAGTTGTACTCGACCGAGACAGAAAATTCGCCATGGATAACAGTTTCAAGGCAACGAAACGATTAGAAAAAGTGTTGAGGTCCTCACTTCATTTGAGCATTGGCTATGTAAGCGTGTGATCGCCACAGATGTGTACATGTAATATAAAATATGTTTACAATAACAGAATCTTCAATTGGTTAAAGAGTAGTCATTCAATTGGTTATTTATTACTGCTTTTAATAAATTTAGGAAAAAGAGTTCTATCAATGCGAACTTTTGGCTTATTTCCTTGAGATTAATTATAATAAGCTCCGAAGGCGGAGACTCATACTATTACGGACTGCACGGAAATTGAACGCATCCATTCATTCAAAATATAGACTATGGTCGATATGGAAACGATATCTTCCTTCTGCACCTAATCCAATCACCAAGACCCTAGACCAAACATCCTCATAGGTCTAAGCTGAACAAGGAGTATTGCCATTGAACAGAATACGACTAAGGGCGTCGAATAAAACAAGCTTTAACAAATCTCTGCTTGAATAGACCTTCAGCGGAATTCAGAGAAAAGGTTAAAGGTGCGAAATTTTTTAGAAGACTCGTATAACTGTAGCGAAAAAGACGCTGTCATGCCACTGTGAAATTAAAAGCGCGGTATCAATACTAAAAACGGTAACATTAGTCGGCTGTGACAAAAAAAAATCAGCTACCATCTGATCTACCAAAGAAAACTGCTAGTCGTAAGATCCTAGGTGTTCGACGTTAAAAAGGAGGTTTAAGTTCTCGGCGTTGAGCATTCTCTGATGGATGCGCCATGCATTCGACCTCACTAATCATCGTTGGAGATGATTGAATGTATATCTGGACTTTACAATGACTCGTGGTGGTCCACCGATATATTGAGACAGTGCTGCTATCCTCCCAGGCAAGTCTGGTACCAATTTTCCGACCTCGTAGGATGGAAGGCTTGGCGAGCTTGGGGTGCGAGGTCGATCCCGTCTACTACAGGGCGCCCCAATTATATGTTCCCCTTTCTCCTTAACAGAAATAAAAATACACTGTGATGCTAGTGAGATTTCATAAAAGATTTTACCCTTGGATATGCACATTGACACCTTTAGCACATATTTCTTGAACACATTGTTTAGCTCTGGTCTGAATTATTGCAAACGACAAGAGCATTTTTGACAGTACGGAAAACAGCGCATTTCTACTAAGTAAATGCAATCAATTAAAGATCCGAATACGAGCTGTGAATTAATTTGGCTGACCAGGTCGACAAAAGGGAGGAATTATTATCAAGAAAGAAAAGCCAATCCTTGTAATCACAATGAAACGAAGAACCCACGTGAAAACCTCTTCGCCGTATATGAAGTAGGCCAATATTCGTGGTCCTAAGTCACGGGCTGGGTTGATCGGATATCCAAGATTCATGCCGTAGCTTGTTCCTAATGCAGAAAAAGTACTTTTCGTTAAAATCTGCGATCTAACTTACCGATCAAAAGCAATGTAAGTCCGAAAAGCAACGGATGAGCGGCGTCAGGAATATGATTTCGTTTATCAATGATTACACAAACGAAGAAAACTAATAGACCAGTACCCGCGATCTGAAACATTTTGTTTTCATATTCCCATTTACGTTGGTAGTCAACCTGAGCTGTGATATGGGTGTGCAAGTGAATCGAGACTACTGAGGTTTTCAAACTAAGCAGAAAGCGGAGACAGAGTTTTTGACGGTTACCAAGAGTCGCTCAAGATCGCGTGTCTGCACCCGACTTACGATCAACTGGACTCATTTAGTCCACATCATACTCTTGAGATGTTGAGCGCCGAATAGCACTTTGCTTTTCGAGTGAAGGTTTTTGTTTCTTACGATTTAAAGTGCATATTTCCGTAAGATATTTTTCATCCTTCACTCTAATATAAACGCCATCGTTGTCTTAGGCATATTATCAAATAGGAAAACGTTCAAGTGGTTTCTGGCAAGAAAACAACCTGATCAAAAAAGCAAGTTGTATTGCTGATGTGAGGATCAGGAAAGGAGCAAAAACATCGTGCCGTAGATTTAGGACCAACTATCTTCAACACACCTTCTGTGAAATGGACAAACTGATCTGGAAAGTCATTATAACTTCGCAAGAAGTCGGTAGAGACCATTAACAAACGTTATTGTCAGTGGTTCCAAATTACCATAATATATTCCAAGCGCTGCGGCTGCTCCTAAAAAGGCGCCGAAAGTTTGTGCCACGCAGTATGTTAAAAAATGTGGTACGGAAAGCTTTCCAAGAGTCACCATCGTTAGGGAGACAGCAGGATTGAAATGACCACCTGAAGAGCGTAGATGTATCTGTCTCACTGATTTTTCATCGCCACATATCTGTTTTCACGCACGTTAGTCCGCTCAAAAACCTAACTAATGTCACCAAAACTCCCATGCTTTCTTTTTTTCAAAAATCTATCTCTTGTTTCTTAAGAAATCGCTGTAAAGTGTCATCATTAGAAATTTACAACGAACTCTTAATGATGGGCGCGTGACAATTCCAAGTCAATCTAGACAGCTCCAATAATCTTGCCTGATGTTTTCGCACAAGAGTATACACAAAGGGTGATAGCAAAAGCCCAGCCAACGTTGATTTGAATCCAGGTGTTGAGTTTTTCATCCGAAAGTATGAACTGCATCACTATTGCATCACCGATAAACTGGAATGATAACTAATTACAAACATATTGTATGAGCTCTATCGATTCCTACATGTCAATCGAATGCTTTCCTCAGATGTTTATTGCTTCAGTGCGCAAGGAGAGTTCCTCGTTGTTCAAATAGGTGTTTGACAGAAGGACTATGCTTCAAGGTATCGCCCAGTTTGATGACTCCAAAAATTGTATCCGGAAGAATAGTTCAGTCTAGACCTACGATCCACAGATCCCCCTCATATGAGGGATCTCGAACAGGTTAGTTGCGATGCTACGTGGCGCGTCCCCAGGTGGCGGATAGTGGCTAATCGCGGACCAAAAGCGACCTTTGCTTCTCTGCGACGCAGGTGGATCCAGGGGATAGAGTCCCTGTTTCTGCAGCGCTGATTTGGCACATACTTTCTGTATTTGCTAGGCGTATTCATGCACGCGTGTGTGGGTACGTTCTTGCTTATGCGGATTGTATTCTACGAGTCAATTCGCCCAAAAGCCTGCAATCAAGTAACTGGGAAGTATATGGGAGGCGGTTAGGAGTCGTCTCCAACAAATAAGCTCCACGTCTACTCTTAGGAAAGCCTGGCAAGCTACCCGTGATTGTATCCGGCTCCACCTTCAGAGTCCAGCAAGCTATGCATGGGTGTGAAAATGCTAAACACAGTAAAAAAAAAACGGGCTCATTCCCCTGACCCCGAAAGAGCCCCCAATTTCGCAGCGTGGGGTAGGACGAGTTAGGCTGCTAAAATCTCTGAGCCAGTGGAAGCTGCCGGGATTTCAAAAAACTATGGTAACGGTCTGTACCTACAATGAACGTACACTTGTATCCGAGTCCTTGATAGCACACTTGCTCATGCAAGCAAGAAGGATAAGGTACGACGTCATCGGCCTGGCCGAGACCAGAAGACGCTAGCCTTTCAACGCCGTCTGTAACACCGGAGAAGAACTGTTCCTTGGAACATGCGACAATAGAGAGGTCAGCGGCATCGGCGTTCTCATCAACACGAGATTGTCCATGAACATCGATTCATTTGAACAACTTACAACTCGAATCGGACGTTTACGATTAAAGAGACGTGGATCAATATCAGCTTTGACAATCCTCGACGTTTACGCGCCAACATCAAACTATGACGAAGAAGAAGTCAAAG
The DNA here is from genome assembly GCA_900624975.1 of Angiostrongylus costaricensis. Classification (NCBI taxonomy): domain Eukaryota; kingdom Metazoa; phylum Nematoda; class Chromadorea; order Rhabditida; family Metastrongylidae; genus Angiostrongylus; species Angiostrongylus costaricensis. Next base: position 104,373 of record UYYA01000103.1, read on the forward strand.
CGTTCTATACGGACATGGAGAAGTTCTACAGAGAAGATCACACATTCTTCAAGGTCATCACTGGAGATTTCAACGCCAAGATTTGACCAAGAAGAACGTCTGAAAAACGTCACATTGGGACCTATGGGTTAGAATGGAACGAAAAGAGTGAACGGCTATCTGAATCTATCATGGCAACCAAGACCATCCATGGTAACTCGCAATTCCAAAAACCCCACCCTCAGCGCTGGACGTCGGAGTCTCCCAATGGAGAGTACCATGCCGAAATAGACCACATCATAGTAAATAGAAGGTTTTCCTAACCGATGACGCTGTTGTCCTAAAATTCTACACGGGATCAGACCATCGTCTCCTTCGTGCAAGATTCTATTTCTCGTGGAAAGGAGAAAAAGCCGCTTAATTCAAAAACCGAAGTCCCAGAACCACCATAAACTGGGGGGTATTGAGTTCATTAGTCGGCTGTTGGGAAGATGCCGTTGACGATAACATCGGCGAAGAATACGATTGGCTCATTCAACATCTTCACGTTAGGCTATGAAAGCTGAGAGTTCGAAAGTCACCATGAGACGTCTGCCTCCAAAAGCACTCGATCTGATACGCCAGCGTGAAATCGCACGAGCTGCAGGCAACTGCGAACTAACGTCCGAACTAGCAAAACAACGGAGACAGGCGATAAAAAAAGATCTTGAAGGGAGAAGAGCAGCAGTAATAGTCGAAGCTGCAGAGGCTGCGAAAAGCATTCGCAAAGCCCACCGAAGCTTCACCAGTTGTAAGACCAAGATGATTGCACTGCGACGCCTATACGGAACAGTTACAGCGTCCAAAATGGCAATGGAGAAAATCATTCACGAATACTACTCAGATCTCTTCGATAGTCACGTACATCTTCCGTTATATGAAATAAATGAGGATAGATATGTTGTACCACCGGTTCCCCCTTCCGAAATCCGACATGACATTCTGTCGGTGAAAAATCGAACAACACCAGGTCCAGACAGGATAACACGAGAACACCTGAAGAATTTTCCGCCAGTCCTCGCAAACACACTGGTTCGGCTCTTCACACGTTACCTGTCTGAATCTAAGGTCCCTGCTTAGTGGAAGACCAGCAACACTGTGTCATTGTTCAAGAATGGTGACCTACACGATATCGGCAACCAATCTGATTACTGTCCGTCGTCTACAAACTTTTCACTCGAGTTATCCTAAACAGGACTGACAGAACACTAGACGAAGGACAGCTATGTGAGCAAGCAGAGTTTCGAAAAGGATGTAGTACGATGGACCACAACCACACGATAACAAGGCTCATTGAAGTATCGCGAGAATACAAAAGACCGCTCTTTCTCAATTTCACCGATTTAGAGAAGGCCTTTAATTCAATTGAGATAGAAGCAGTCTTGGAAGCTCTTGATAGTCAAGGAGTCGCTACTAAGTACATAAAGATTCTTCGTGAGCTACACAAAAATTTTACAACCGAGATATCACCATTCTTCAACGATATTATCATTGACGTCAAAAGAGGGGTTAGGCAAGGCGATACCATCTCTCCAAAATTATTTACTGCTACCCTCCAGAACTTCATGCGAACATTGGAATGGGATAATATGGGAGTGAAAATCGATGCTCGGCAGTTATATCATCTTCGCTTTGCTGACGACGTCGTCCTTATAACATCAATCATTAGCAAGCGCAACGTATGCTTGACGACTTTGATAAAGCCTGTGGAAAAATTGGTCTTCGATTAAATCTCACTAAAACTATGTTCATGAAGAACGGAATGGTTTCGTATGCCCCATTCACGCTCAACGGAACGAATATCTCCGAATGCTCCAGTTATGTCTATCTAGGTCGAGAAATCAATATAATGAACGACCTAGCTCCAGAGTTCAGCAGAAGGAGACGAGCGGCTTGGGGAGCTTTCAAGAACATCGAGGATGTAGTGAAGAGAACAAAGAACACTCGACTCAATGGTACTTCCTGTCCTAACGTATGCGTCTGAAACTTGGTCGCTGCGTAAGCAGGATGAAAGATCAATCGGCGTTATTCAACGCGCTGTCGAAAGGACGATGCTAGGAGTATACTCTGTCACACAAGTAAGGGAAAGGATCCAAAGCTCCGACCTATGCTAATGATCAAAAATCAAAGATGCCGTTCCATAAACCAAGAAGCCGAAGATAAGATAGGGCGGAGAAGTAGTGCGTATGAACGACAACCGATGGACAAGAGCCGTTAGTGTTTGGATTCTTCAGGATGTCAAACGCACTGCAGGAAGACCACCGGCCCGATGGTCAGAGTTCTTCACAAAGATCCTTGAAGAAAGATATGATGCTTGACGAGTTCCTATAGCGAGCAGAACACACTAGACTAGACTCTTGCACGCGACAGAGAAAAATCGATGATTTACTGGCGCCCGCTCGAGTCACTCGACGATCAACGGGACTGCAGGTGACAGGTGATATTACATCAAATCAATTGGTCGGTCGACTTATCGCAAGAGTCAACGGTACAGTAAAGCTCCCTTTGATCAAGAAGAGATATGGCTACCAGTGGTTAGGACTTGGAAGGGCCTAGAAAGGGTGGTTCGGAAGTCTATGGGGCAATATAGCGCTGAATAATAAATTAGGACCACTGATCAGCACTACTACCTCCTATGGGAGCTACCTCCTATGGTATTGAACGGTGAGGCGACCGATAAGAGACAATTGTCGGGTTGCATAGGAAGGTGTCATTGGAAATATTTATCACTCGTGGTACTCTAGTACGGCAGCCAGATACACTGGAGCACCACCTCCGATACGACCAGCATAGTTACTTTTGCGAAGCATACGATGAATGCGATTGACGGGGAACTACAAACCGGCACGCTCTGACCGAGACCTGAATTTGCCTCCGGTCTTCGCTTTACCCCCTTTTCCACGGCCAGACATGATGACTAGCCGTGAGACGTACAGTCACACAACCGTCACAGATCTTTCTCTCTTTTATTATTCGTGGAGAAAAGAACATGCCAATAATGGGAATGTAGGTTCTGTGGAGCAAACATCTGGTGCCAGCCACCTACCCACATACTTGATTCTGCCACCGTTCTTTGCCGTTCTCCTTCCACATAAAAAAAACATCGGTATCAAGAACTACTTATCAGGAATGTAGGGAGCCAGTGAGAGAGACTTTAGACGTATTCTATTATCATTTCTTCAGGTTAACAGACATCCCGTTGCTTAAACGCTATTTGAATCTAAGACGAGATCACAGAAGTCGTCAGGAATCTTATCTAGTTTTTGCTATTCCTTCTCTCCTTGTCCACCAAGAAGAAGCGTTATAAACTGTTGCGATCTTATTCTAGCTTTCAACGATGACGGAATATATCCGTCCTCCATAAAAACACGAACTAATTGTAATCATAGAAACTACGGTATAAGCCTTTAATTGACGCCTCTCGATCTCCATAGGAAAGACGGTTTTCTAGGGTGGTTTTATCGCCAGATTCTTTTCCACTTCTAACCATAATGTGGTGCATGACAAAGTCACTTGATCAGAATAGAAAAGGCATTTACAACTAATCCTACGAAATTCTACCAATTCTTAACTTTTACAATGATATCGTTACTTTTTCAAAGAGTGCCAGTGAAGCACAAGCAATGTTCGAAGAGGTGAACGAACTTAGAAAAATAAGGAGACTGCACATAAATTGCAGGGGAAATACTCCCATAGGAAATCTATGGTGCTACAAAATTATGAATGCATGATTCTGATTATAGAGGTAACAACACGCGTATACCCGGAGTGGTGAAATAACATGGAAAACGACATCTGTCTGAAGCCACCAACAAGTCACTTTTTATCGCTATGCAGTTTTGTGGTGAACTGACACTTCAACCAAGTTGAGCGAAATGTCCGAAGGCCCTTGTGGACAATGAATTTGAGGAAAACGAATCGAATGCAAGAAGTGCTGAGATCTGCACAGTGGATGGGATAACAGATCATGTAAATAAAACAGGAATAAAAACGATGCTTGATGAACTCAAATGTGTGGTGCATCCCTCGGGATTAATCAGCGCCGAAAGGTTTATCCTTTATCCTTTATGCTCATAAATATATTTACACCGTTCGTTGGTTTGCGTGTGCAAGGGTTATATAAATATATATGTCGGCCAAGCCGAAAATCCTATTTAAGTGGCTGTCAAGTAAATGAGAAGAGGTTTAGAGTCGTTTGCAACAAATGAGCCTGGTAGTCAGCCTGCAAGAGCCCGAGAAAACACCCGCAAGAATAAACACCCACCCTACTTTGAACCCGGCCCTCTTGCTAAAACGATGAGGACAACAGGTTGGATAATGAATATGTGGTGCTCTATAAACGTGTAGGGATCTGCTGCCTCAGTGGTTTAAAGCACCTTGCAATATACAGATGGCCGTTCATCCCACCCAGTGCCCACCCTTGGCTCCGGGGTCGGTAAAGTAATAGAAGACTTGTATGAGACGATAAAACACTAAACTGATGTATTCGAAAGCACTTGCAAGTTACTATGTAGAACAAACCTGTATTCAATCGCCTCTAATATGCTTAATGATAAAGTTAATTTTAACTTTTAGCAGAAAACACCTCGCAAGATTTGTCACTAATTTGCCCCACCTGGGTATCGCAGTGCCTTTTCGACATTGTGCTGTAAATGTCATTATCCTCATCCTTCTGCGAGCAGGACGCAAAAGTTGCTGCGACGTTCTCAAGGTCCAACTAAATGGTGTGTGCTATTGAATAAATTCCTTGACCACCTAGTCATATAAATTGACCTTATTTATACAGGATTGCGGCAAACTACAAAAACATGAGTAAATCAACCATAAATTACTGAAGGTCACACTTAGCTGTACCTGCTTATACATCTTTTCGTCCTCTATGAATTCCCACGCTGTTCCCTTTACCTTGCTCTCGGTAAATTTTACCCAGTTGAGTGATTTTAACGGCCCTGATGGCTTCGGTACGCGTTTCTGAGCCTAAAACTTAATTTTTTAGATGACTGATTATGTTGAGAGCATTCTAAGAAGTCACTCCTCGTTGTGCGTGATCACTCCCAATCCATGCGGTGGAGGAGGGGGTGGTGGAGCGGCTGCCGGTGGACAGACAGGAGGCAGTGGTGACAACGACGGACAGGGGTCAGTCGGCGAAAAAGAGGTTGTTGATATCCTGAATAAATATTGGTGTTCCATGTCTTAAAAACCGTCTTTCATTGAGTCACGGCATAAATAATCAAACCTTCTCGTATTATTTAGCAGCAACGTTGGTAAAAAGATGTATTCAGCTAATGTCTTGACGTCTCCGTCTTTCACGAAGCCGTATTGATTCCAGTCGGTTGTCCACAACCGTTCGCCTTTGCGATGCAGGTTTTCCTAGTTGCATTCAGTCGAATACGACTGAGTGGAGTACCGCTCGAATAAAGAAACCTCATTCGGTGGTGCCTTTTCATATAGAATGGATTTTCGTCCATAGCAATCTATTACGATCCTCCTTCGGAGGACAATGCATCCTGCAGCAGATGCGGTAACGAAGACTCGACATCGCGAACGCCAACGGCGATGAACCATCGACTCGAATCAGTTCGGCTCTGTAGAAGATGGAGACGTCGAAACAGCCGAATGAATCTTTTTTTTACCAACGTCTTGTTAGTTTAATAATTCAAGAAGATATTAGAGTTTTAGTCGTGAATTCGTTGTAAATATATAACTGTATCGAAATGAGTGCTGAACGAATTCGACGTTGTGTAAACCAAACTCAACCGTAGTTGCGAACAATTTCAAGATTTTCAAAGCGCATACTTTGAACTACAAAAGTATCAAAATTATTGTCGTGAACAAAACATAAATTGGGCTGGCTAAGACAAAAAGAAATAGTCCTGTATTGCGTTGTACTAGCGTAATAGAAAGAAGCTATTCAATTAGTGGATAAAAAAGTATCAAATGAGGGCGCCTTCTGAACTGCAAAATTCTTGATGGATGTACCTTATTTCAGTGAAAAGTTAGCACGAGGTTGTCATCGAATTCAGTCAGCATTCAGTTAAGGTTTCGACGTCTTCGTCCTCCTCAGAGCCGATGATTCGGGTCGTTGTTCACAGCCTTTCCATACTCTCGATACAATGTCTTCGCGGCGTATCGAGTCGGATCTTCTTCAGCAGAGCATCGCTAATGAGGCAACCTCAGCTCGTGCTAGCTTATCAGTGAGGTAGGGTACACTGGTCATTTATACCGAGGTTAAATATAAGTCGATTTACAATGATTTTTGAGGAATATAAGATTTTTAACAGTATTCGAAAAGTAAATGTGGACTACTACCTATAACGGTAATAAGTAAAGGATGAGAAAGAAATGTGTTTAGTTCGTTAATATGCAGTGACCTGCTGGAGATGCTGGCACGGCCATCGTGCAAATCGGCGATGCGATTGTCGAGCTCCACGACTCGCATTCGTTCCTGGTCCAAGTCCTCCTTTAACCGTTCCACTTCGCTCTCCAGACGTTCATAGTCACACTGCGTGTGCAACCTGTTTCAAAAGAAATTCTGACTACTGCCAGTTTACTTACAACCGAATTTTTCAAATGGTTATCACTATAAAAAAACCAATTGCTTTCAACATTACTTTGTCGTGTCTTCTTTCTCCACAGTGGTGTTCTATTCTCATTCTTCTAAAAGGTGTGCCTTAATTATAAAGCAAGCAAAAGCTCTATTTTAATATACCGTCATTTCTGTTAAGACTACAACACAGTGCTACAGATAAAATTTTCAGAGTTCTAATTAACACGTTCATCCGACAACGTCATTTTTTGGAGTGGTCTGGCAGATAGGGTAGTGACACTTCAAACTAGGTAATAAAATAAGTTAACCTAATTGATTGGGAACGTGATTCAAACCTCTTGACGATGATCAAAAATAACAATGTGCAGATGTTTGACTGACGAATTATTGGGCTAGATGGTTATCACACTTCAAGTTTTAATAAGAATCTAGATGGTAGTGATGCCCGCCATCAAGAGCATAATGTTATTTCGATTCCGCTCTGGGTCAACCAAGTCTCTCATCTATCCAGGGACGGAAAATTGGGTACTCAATTTGTCTGCAAAAGAATCACTCTCTACAATCCATCTGAGAACGCCCCAGTCCGGCTATGTCAGACTCCAAGAAGTATTTCTCGACCAGCATTCCACGACATTCAAGATGAAATAAAAATCTTCAAACAGCAACCGAAGCCACACGTTTAAAGTTGGGAGATCTTCGTGGACAATGGATGCGACGAAATGAATCGAATGTGAGAAGTGCTGCGATCTGCACGGTAAACGTGAAGACGGGTCATATAAAATAAATAAAACTAAAAAATCTAGATTAGCTATTGGAAAAGGAAACACCTTGCTAATATCTCGTTGATGTCGATGGTAGTAGTGAAAACGTTCTCGACGTCAGTCATGCCTTGAACGGTCGTCTGAAGAGTGAGATGTTGTAAGATCATGTCAAAGAGCCGCCACATACGGAAGTGCTTCTCGTCAGAAGGCACCTGAGAATAGCAGCGACTAACAACCACTAAGCTAATAAACTCAATGATGAAACTATTTCAATCTTACTGATATCGAATGGCTAACGATTCGCCTCTTACCCTATTTCCTACTACTCATTTATATCAATGAAGCTTCTAAAGCACTATCGTGGAGCAAACCCTATTACTTTCATGGTTTCAAGCATGTTTTGCGAAGAATATTACTGCCTGCATCTTTGCTGAACTCAGTTTCCAACTCAATTCTAGCATAACTGTTTGCTAAGTAACGATTTTTTAACACTTATTTTACAGAACTTTAGGTTCCTCGAAGTGATGCATGAACGGTAAGGAAATTGTGTTGTTTTCCTTCATGAGTTCCAACTTCGACCCTCTCCTGTGTAAGCGGCTCGAAATCTCATTGAATATAGTATAGGAAAGGCTTCCGAATGCATAGTGCATAATTGTGTTAAAAACTTTGCGTGAGAAAGTGCTGGAGGGGTGAAAAGGGGATAAATAGATCCCATACGAACTGACTCTTACAAAAAACGTTGTGACTTTACGTTTGCGAAAAAAATGCGTGCTCAGAAGAAATAACAGATCTTTCGACTGCTTTAGGAAATATGAAAAAAACGGATTCTATACGAAAACCATAAACATCCGACCCAGTGGCTGGACCGAGATGAAGCTTCGAAACACTTCCTAAAGCCCTAAAGCTATCAAAAGAAGATGAGGGTGAATGCATGATGGCGAAAAGAGTCCTATTCGTAAGGAAACAACTTCCCATCCGGTCCTCAAGGTCGAGCGATTTTCAAAATACATCAGAACGTTCTGGCTGAGTTAGCTTTGGATATCGAAAACAATGTTCGACCAGCATTCCCCGCACCAACAAAAAGGGAAAGCGACAGATACTAAGAACGCGAGTGAACCTGTGTAGAGCAGCACTAATTCACTGGGAGAAACTGCAAAACAAAGAATTTAGCGGAAGTGTGGGCGCTTGCACAACACATGAGCACACAAAATATAAGTATATTTAAGTAAATATGTAAGCAAAACGATCCAACAACGAGCTGGATATTTACGTGCGACGAGCCGCAATCATATATTTATCTCTCATTTTTGAGGGGAAACGTGCCATGAGCAGGTGCTGCAGCAGAGACATGAAGTGCGGCAGCGCCGGTGAACTCCTCAATTTCAACTGCAGCGCCTCCGCCATGTCGGCCGCGCTCTCGAAATTCACTGGCGACGATGCTCCTGAATCTTCTGAGCTGCCGCTGAAAAGTAGCAATGTAGTCTCCGAAGTTTGACTTTAAATCAAGAAAAACTATAAAGAGAGAAAGCAGTCTGTTATGAGCTTCCGTGACACTGAAAACAGCAGATTAGTGTTTCCTATGCGAAAAAACGATCAAAATTGCCTTTACGCGTAGAATGCGACAAAGACCGAGAAAAATGGAAGATCTAAATAAGCAGAAAAACAGTGCTGTTATGTAACTGGTTTAAAATCATAGTAGACGAAATCTCATCCGACTAAATAGATCACTACCGATAATATACAAATTCTCCCAACGGTTTCCTACTTCTTCGTGGCTGGGAGGTGTTCGCGTGTGTCGGGTTGCGATGTGCAGCGAACGGGGTTCTTCTGCCAGGCAGGGTTTCCCAAACTAAGGAGTCCGTCTTTTCCATCACGAATTCTAGCTAAGAGTAAACCAACACCAGGATCCGTCACCGTGCTGGTACCAAACTAGTCGCACAGACTCGTTCGTTACAGACTAGTCCATTGAGATAATCATTAAAAGTATCAAGTCCCTGATCATCAATTATCGACGGTGGTGAATGGGAGTTTATAATACTGACTTTTTCTGTTAAGAAGGGCACATGATTGCAGTTTGTGATGCGGTCCGCGGCATCTAGAAGAACGTTAAGTTTATGTTTTGAGGAAACTGTGCAGTCTGCATGGCGTATCGTCGGTGTATCATTGCTTTTCATTTATCTTCTTAATATCCACGCTTCCCTTCTTTGGTATGCTTGGTGCCGGACGAGCGTAATTTTATCTGAAATCCTGCGATCCCCACATTGTTGTGCAAAAGGCATTCTCAACGAAAACGAAAATTATCGACGGTACAAATAATGCTACAGGAACTATCATTTAGGATCATGCACCCACGCGTCAAAAAAAGGAAATAAATAATAGATTTAAAATAACTTTGGTGGAGTTTAGTAAACGATGAGAATCTTTTTGATGCCTGTTCGTGACGTCATCAAAATGCTCTAATGGTGACTCAGATGGATGGTCGTTTTTAGATTTCTGCTCCTGTCGACCTTGGTCAGCAAGCTACACTACTTATTTTGAAGCGCATATACCATGAACTAAAGGTAAACACCTTAGCTGTCTACGTTTCGGTTCTAGCAAAAATCCGACTGTTATAACAACAAAGTTTTGCTCTAACCAAATCTTTTTCTGCATATGGACACCCCTCGTACTATTAACTAAAATTTATATCCTAGTGAATAAGTAAGATAGAAATGACCTAAAGATAGAAACGCGAATCTATGCTGCCTCTTCAAGCGTATCCCAAAAAAGTTAGATTGGAGACCATTTTCGTAACTTCATCCTTCCAGCAAATGAATAGTTTTTGTTCCACACTTTACAAACTCATCTATTTGCTTCGAGTATAGTTGCGTGTATCGGTAAAAATGAATGGGGGAAAAAACAAAGCAGTTCAATATAACATGGCATATCCTCCCATCACCTCATTATGGTTAGGAGGTATCCCTGAGTGTCGGACTGCGATGCACATCTCTCCTGCAGGATCTCCCAGGCTGAGTCCGCCGTTTGCATTAGGAACCCCAGCTAAGAGTGATCCATTAACAGAATCCACTACCGTCCCCATATTAGACTGGTAGCATGGTGACAAATCTCACTATGGCCTACCAGGACGGTGACTGCATGCGGTGTTGACCACCTGGGGCAGAAATTGGCCAGACTGACCTCGGGACTCCAAGAAAGCACAATGGCTAAGCCAGTAAAACTCTTGGAAAATGAAAATTATGCTGGAGCCTGCACAACTATTGAAGATGGGTCATCTAAGTGTCCAAGTAGGCAACGTGGCACATGCTATTCATATTTTTTTATTTTCATTTGTTTGTTTGTATATTTGATGATTATTATTCTTATTACCTCTTACTGAAAGGTCATTACGAAGCGTTTGGTGGAGTCTGACCGTGATCAGCAAACATCGAATAACTGGAAATTCGCCGCAATGGTGGTGGACAGACTGTGCCTCTACGTATTCACTATGTTTATCCTGGTCTCTACGATCGGAATCTTCTCCTCTGCTCCATATCTTGTCGCCTAGTGATATTTCTGTTCTACAATTTCACGTGACGTCGAACCGCGTCCAAATTCCATCTTGTATCATATCATTATTTTCTTACTGCAACTTTCTTGTTTGGTAGGTTAGGTAGTCTTATGCAAGAGATACCATTTTCACTGCGAGTTCTTGACTGTGGCTAAGCTTTTACTTCAAACGCGATAGGAGTCTGGGCGTCGAGGTGAATGTACAGCAATATCCACATGTTGGGTTTATTTAATGAATTTCTGTTTTAATTCCCAGGATCGACTTTCTCTTAACCTCGGCATTGGAATATGAATGTGTCGTTTTCTTGCTCAGCAATCGCGAGGTTTTTAAACAGCATACATTTACTTCCATAAAAACACAATACAATACAACGCTAGCTGACGTTTCGGCAGTATCACCTTCTTCAGAGCCGCTTTTTCGTGACTTACAATGAGGAAGTTTAGAACAGCTGATTATAGTCGCATGTGGTTGACGACCCATGCGACTATAATCAGCTGTTCTAAACTTCCTCATTGTAAGTCACGAAAAAGCGGCTCTGAAGAAGGCGATACTGCCGAAACGTCAGCTAGCGTTGTATTGTATTGTGTTTTTATGGAAGTAAATGTATGCTGTTTAAAAACCTCGCGATTGCTGAACAAGAAAACGAAAAATTTCTGTTTTATTATTTTTTGTGCAATGTGTATAAAATATTTGTTAACGTTCAATCGCTTTGTTTGAAGATAAACTTCTTCAAAATTGCTCCACAAGAGCTGTAATAAAGGAGTCAAATATTTCTCTAAAAAGTCTGGAAAACCGAGTAAGTCAAAGTTGAAGCAGTGGGGTTGGAGAATGGGCCTTCTGAGTGAAACATTGAGAAAACATCGCTTAAACACATGGGCGGAAGTCCTTGCATTTTTTCACCTAGGCGACAGTGTTTCTTGGACCGTACTTCCTGATTTCACTGCGCACCTCAAGTGCGCTTCACGGACGCGCCGTCCGATTGGCCAGCCACACGAAAATGAGAGGAATAGTGAGGCTTGAGCCTTTCATATTTTATCAACTGTTTAGTGAGCCAAATTAACCAAAACTGCTTATGTCTCAATAGTCTTTTGTCAATGTCTCTTTCACGTAGATACAGCACTTCTTGGTCGCATAAGGCCTTTCAAACCGTTTATAGGTAAGTGATGATTTTATACTGGGGTTGGTCCATGGATAGCTATTCTCAGCTAAACTAATCCGCTTGCTTAGATCTACTTGAAAAATGTGCAACAGACACAGGACTACACTTCAGCTATCACACATAACTATGCGGAGAGCTGATAACATCATGATTAGATAATGGGCTAATGTTATCTCACCATACAAAAAAGCTGTTCAAGAACATGAGAAAAATATCGGAAAAGAATAGAATACACAGGAGAATATCGGATATGTAGAAGTTAAAGCAACATAGAAAAAATGTGAGAGAGCTGGACAATAGAACGACAACCTCAAAAAACCAACTCGTCGTGCCTTTCACGTAGACTTCCGAACCGCCGCATCCTTCATTTCAGTGCTTACCGAAGTTGTGCTTCAGTGAAATGCGATCGTGAGAGGATTAGTTCTTATCAAACTCTTCAATTTCTTGTCCACGTGGATAAATTCGCATGTTGGTTTAAGCGTCCACTAGAAAGCCTTTTGTCTTTCTTACTAGATGATATGTTAAATGTTGCATGCGGCATGGGTACTGGTATAAGATGCTACTGGTACTGGTATAAGATATAAGAATATATAAGAGAGGTATATTCCACGCAATTGCCTGCTCTTTGGATCCTTATGGGTGCTGCTATTATGTGACTAGGATTTTTTAAAACGACAGCGACTTCATAAATAGGTTAGCCTAATGAAGAGGGATCTCACGCGCTAGCTCGTAGCTGGAGAAGAGAAACGAGAGTTACTCACGCTTCCTTTTTTGATTTATTTTCACTTCGCATTAGTCTGGCGATACGCAATTTAAGCGGTTATCGTACCTACAATCTCTTATTAGGAAATCGAACACACATGTTACGTTTCACAAAACTTTTAGCGCTAGAGTTCATAAAAGTCCACTGAACTATCATATAAATATACTACATTGCTCTGCTTTGCTTTCGTCAACCTGTGAGTTCACGCTCATCGGTTGAACAAAATAGTGGCGATCAAAACCCTGAACGCTGACACGCCTTCACCGGTATCACCTGTAATCCCGTTGATCGTCGAGTGACTCGAGCGGGCGCCAGTAAATCTTCCATTTTCCCTGTAGCATGCAAGAGTAGCCCCATGGGTTCTGCTCGCTCTAGCGACTCATCAAGCATCACATCTTTCTTCAAGGCTCTTTGTGAAAAGCTCTGACCATCGGGTCGGTGGTCTTCCTGCAGTACGTTTGACATCCCGAGGAATCCAGTCACTAATGGCTCTTGTCCATCGGTTGTCATTCATACGCATTACGTGTCTGGCCCACCTTATCTTCGACTAATTGGCGTACAGAACGGCGTCTTTGATTTCTGATCGTTGACGCAGGTCGGAGCTTCGGATCCCATTCCTTATTTGTGTAAAACGGGATACTCCTAGCATCGTCCTTTCGACTGCACGTTCGACAACACTGAGTGACCTTTCATCCTGCTCACGCAGCGACCAGGTTTCTGGCGCATACGTTAGGGCAGGAAGTACCGTTGAGTCGAAAAGGTGGACACGGAGTCGGGTGTTCTTTGTTCTCTTCACTACATCCTCGATGCTCTTGAAAGCTCCTCAAGCCGCTCGCTTTCTTCTGCTCAGCTCTGGACCTAGGTCGTTCATCATATTGATTACCCGACCTAGATGGATATAACTGGAGCATTCGGAGATATTCGTTCCATTGAGAGTGAATGGGGCATGCGAAACCAATCCGTTTTTCATGAACATCGTTTTTGTGAGATTTAGTCGAAGACCAATCCTTCCACAGGCAGTATTAAAGTCTGCAAGCTTACGTTCCACTTGTCTAATGTTTGGAGTTAGAAGGATGTCATTAGCAAAGCGAAGATGGTGTAACTGCCGACCATCGATCTTCACTCTCATATTATCTCATTCCAATGTTGGCATGACGTTCTGGATGGCGGCGGTAAATAATTTTGGCGAGATGGTAACGCCTTGCCTAACTCCTCTTTTCACGTCAATGTTAATATCGTTGTAGAATGGTGACATCTTGATTATGAAATTTTTGTACAGCTCACGAAGAATCTTTACGTACTGAGTAGAGACTCCTTGACTACCAAGGGCTTCCAAGACTGCTTCTATCTCAACTGAATCAAAGTCCTTCTGTAAATCGATGAAAGTGAGACAGAGCGGTGTGTCGTACTCTCGCGATACTTCAATGACCCGTGTTATCGTGTGAAGGTGGTCCATCGCACTGAATCCTTTTCGAAACCCTGCTTGCTCGCATGGCTGCCCCTTCGTCTAATATTCTGTCAATCCTGTTTAAGATGACTCGAGTGAAAAGTTTGTAGACGACAGACAGTAAGCGGATTGAGCGATAGTTGCCGATATCGTGCAGGTCACCCTTCTTAAACAATAACACGGTCTTGCTGGTCTTCCACTGAGTAGGACCTTACATTCAGACAGGTAACGTGTAAAGAGTCGAGCCAGTGTGTTAACGAGGACTGGCGGAAGGTTCTTCAGGTGCTCTCGTGTTATCCTGTCCGGACCTGGTGCTGTTCGATTTTTCACCGACGAAATGGTATGTCGCATTTCGGTAGGGAGAACCGGTGGTACAACATATCTATCCTTCTTTATTTCATACGGTGGAAGATGGACGTGTCTATTGAAGAGATCCGAGTGGTATTCGAGAATGATTTTCTCCATTGCCTTTCTGGATGCTGTAACTGTTCCGTTTCGGCGTCGGAGGGCAATCATTTTGGTCTTGTTATTGCGAAGCTTCGGTGGAAATTGCGAATACTTTTCCCAGCCTCTGCAGCTTCGACCTTCACTGCTGCTCTTCTCTCTTTAAGATCTTCTTTTATTGCCTTTCTGCATTGCTTGCAAGATCGGACGTTAGTTCGCGGTTCCCTGGAGCTCCTGCGTTTCCACGCTGTCGTATCAGTTCGAACGATTCTAGAGACGGACGTCTCTTGGTGATTTTAGAAGTCTGAGCTTTCATAGCGCTAACGTGAAGACGTTGAATGAGCCGGTCGTATTCATCGTCGATGTTATCGATAAGGGCATCTGCTCAGAAGCCGATTAATGAATTAAATAATTCCCAGTTTATGATGGTTCTAGGATTTCGGTTTTTAAATTTATCGGCTTTCCTCCTTTCCGCGAGAAATAGAATCTTGCACGAAGGAGACATGGTCTGATATCGCGTAGAATTTTGGGGCAACAGCGACATCGGTTAGGCAAAATCTTCTATTTACTATGACGCGGTCTACTTTGTTATGCTACTCTCCATTGGGAGACTCCCACCTCCAGCGCTGAGGGTGGCTGACTTCTGGAATTGCGAGTTACCAAGGATTGTCTTGGTAGCCATGATAAACTCAGATGGCTGTTCGTTCTGTTCGTTCGTTCCTCTGTTCGTT
Organism: Angiostrongylus costaricensis; assembly: GCA_900624975.1. NCBI lineage: Eukaryota > Metazoa > Nematoda > Chromadorea > Rhabditida > Metastrongylidae > Angiostrongylus > Angiostrongylus costaricensis. Next base: position 119,790 of record UYYA01000103.1, read on the forward strand.
CCATTCTAATCCGTGGGTCCCAATGTGACGTTCTTCAAACGTTGTTCTTGGACCAATCCTGGCGTTGACATCTTCAATTACGGATAGCCCAAAAACAGATCGCCGTAGAATCCACACCCTACTTTTAGCATATTACTTTAATACCTTACAAATGGAGAACAGTTATAGCTGTGATTTTCTTCGTATTTTTGTTGAGCAAACGCGAGGTGTTACTATTCTTTTCAGAGACTGGAAAGGTCAAGTTGATAGCAATCCACTCGGCCAGACGCCTTCATAACCAAACAAAGAAACTCCAAACCATGATTTCAATCACTTAACACAGCTTTGCACACTCACCGCTTTCTATGAGGTTTCCACTAAGTATGTCACGTAGAGACCAACCGCACAGAAATCACGTCGAAGTATAATGTGCCCCTCACATCAGAAAAGCAGTTTTATATACTGCCCTATATCACGCGTGATAATGAGGCATTCTTCCCTGCGGTTCATTTTCGGATTTCTGGAATTAATCCAGAGTGCCTCGAGAGTTTTTCGCGCCTGTGTTCTTGATTCGCGTGCGAGGATCGTGACACATACTTCGAAGTCGTCCCCGTTATGTCTCTGGGTCCTAAGCGTGCCTAGCGGGGTATTTGGTCTATTTTTGCCGGCTAGGTGTTCTTTCATGCGGGCACAGAGGGGTCTACCCGCTTCGCCAATGTATTCGTCACCACACGTCTTACAGGAGATCAGATAAACTATACCCAAGCTCATGCAATCACCGTCTCTACCACTGGGGCAAATTATGCAATTTTGAGTTGCACTTAGACGGTCATATAGGCGGTTACGAACTAGCTGGCGCTTAAGATTACTCGGTGGTATTTCAACTACGCTCACCGAATTCTCTAAGCCCGCCCTTCTTAAGCAGCGTTTTATAGCTGTACTTATATCATTTGAGATGAAGGGTAGGATAAACGGGACCCTTCTATCGCTAGAGTTGTCGTTTGGAGGCCTACGATTTCCTCTACACCTATTCCGAGCTACATTCCGAGCTCTGATAGTATTCTACTTACTAAAAGGATTTTTAGCGCAGGGAAGCACCTAAAATATTAAATGAAGAATTTTCGTAAATGGAAAGTACTTAGATATAAGACTTGGGAACTGGAATGCTTGAGAGAAAACGGATGTCGAAAGGATGTAGAACATGGAAACGAACTTGTCAAAGTCTTGCGAAGTAAGCTCCGAAACGACTAGATCAGAACACTCCGTACATTTGCGAACTATTTCAAGGCACGTGCTAAAATATAAACCACTAAGGAACAACGAACAAAATACAACCATAATAAC